>SJYV01030685.1:539272-558967 GCA_006410875.1 Neotragus pygmaeus
ATATATATATATATATATATACATATATTTTGTAAGATGGATTGATTGGGAAAAAAGAGAGTATCAAGGGATTCCAAATGTTAGTAAAAGTTGAACTAAATTAATCGTTGATAAAATCTGTATTGGGAAAGTGACTGCAGAATTAAAAGATTTGTGAAGGTAAGAACATGTTCAAACCTCTGTGAACCCTTTACTTGCTACGCACGAGAGCCTTGCCACGGACAACACCCTGGCCCCGCACATATGGTTTAGCCAAAAGAAATGCTTTGCACTTGAGACCTGTAGAACCTGCTTGCTCTGTCAAGCTTTCAAGCTGTCTTATACCTACTCATCTTCACAGTGTCACTCAGTTTGTTTGCTTGGTTTTCCTTTCTTGATGCTTCACTTCTACAGACTTAGTGTATGTCTCCCTGAACTCCATTTTTTGGCAATTTAAATTATTTGAGTCCCTTCAAAATTGTTTCTGGTCATTCTTATTAGGTTCCATTGATCTTTAAGCCTATTCTTACTTTCTGGCACTTTATGAAGAATTTAAAAATCTGTCCTTTTGATAAAACAAATTAAATTAACAGAGGTCTTAAATTATAATTTATTAAATTGCTTGACAAATGTTTATTGTGCACTTACTATGTGGCAGGCTCTGTTTTAATGCTCAGAATAGGAACAAAACCAGGAATGGCTCTGGAGGCAGTGATCTCTCTGATGTGTTCAAGTGCTGTGTTTGAGGAACAACCTAAAGGCCAGTGTGTTTGGAATGGAATGTTTATAGAGGACACTGGTGGTAGATGAGAGTGAGAGATATTGACAGAAGATTGCATGGGACCTCAAAGATCATTATAAAGGCTTTGACTTTAACCAGAGAGATAGGAAACCAGTTCAGAGTCTTATGTAAAGGAGTGATATTGTCTAACTTAGGTGTACTCCTAGCCTCTGTGTTGAGACTATCCTCTTGGAAGAGGTTAGAAGACCTGTTAGAAGACTATTAGATATGCAGATAAGAAATAATGTTCAGTGGAGATGCTGAGAAAGTTTGAGATTCAGGAATGAAAAACATTTGCTCAGGAATCAGATATGAATTAGTGAGAATAAGTAAAAAGAGGGATTGAGATGACACCCAGTTTAGTTTAGACAGGATGGACATACCATTATTTGGTTAAAGGAAGACTGAGCTAGTGTAGGTGTTGAGGATAGATTAAGAGCTGTTTTAGACATGTTAATTTTTAACACTTATTAGATGTCTCTTTAGACAGATGGATAGGATGTAGACAAATCATTCTGGAAATGAGGGGTTCAATCTGGACTGGAGTTATACATTTAAATAACTTCAGTGCATAAATGGTATTTAAAACTTTGAAACTGAGATCACCAAGGGAGAGTGTAGATAGAGAAAATAAGAAATCGAAGGGCTGAGAATTAGCTTTATTTCAACTTCGGGCCTTGCAAAATGCAGCAATAAACTCCCTAGAAACAAATGAAGAGAAAAACCTCCTCTCCCTTCATCATGGTGAAGATAAATTGTCCACCTATTTGTATGATAGTTGTATGATAGCTATTTGATAGTATGAGCAATTTATAAAATAAGTATCATAATCTATCTTAATAGAGCAATCTGAATATCTAGCATCTATATTTATATACACTTTACTAAACATTTTGTTGGTAGTGTTTTCAGTCTTTTTTGGCTTAATATGTGTTTTTCATTGGCTGGACCCTTGATTAGAAAAAAGCTCTCATTTGTTTATTCTCTTTTTCAAATGCTATTTGTTAAGTGCCTACTATGTGTTCAGTATTTTTGTGGCCAGGTCTTGTGATTATAAATCTCGATATTTTTTACTATCTTTCTATTCCTTATTCTTTGAAAAACCCTGAGTTGGAATTTTTAGCAGAAACGAAGTGTGAATATTGCTATTTTTAGATTGTTGAAAATAGATATGCAAAAATCAAATACGAATGCATCCACTCTGTTTTTATAACTACAGCAACATCAGCAAAATTTGTTGAGAAACTTTGTTATAGAAATGTTTTTTAAAATCCCACAACTGATACGTCCAAAGATCTTATAAAGTCAAATGAGCTCAATTACTTCAAGCTTAAAAAGCCAATTAAATATTGGAGTCCTGGGGTTCCTTGGCAATGACCTTGAAGAGCTGAAGGATGTTCTGGGACTCTCCCTGCTTTATTTCTGAAGCTACTAATTCTTGCAGATCCCCACTGATCCATGTCAACTACTGTTGGGCTTTTGATCTTAGACTAAGTACACTGGCATATCTTTGATATCATGAATTCTTATTGTTTTCATTTGCTTAAATATATAAAACCTCAGTGTTCCTTAATAGTTATTTTTTAGATGATAACTGCAAGGTGAGGTAAATAATTTTTTAAAAAACTGCAGAAGTTTTATTTCCAATTTCCAGATTTCCTGAGTCTCACGAATTAAGTGAGCATATTGACAATGATTTAGTAAAAAGCGATTTATTTACATGGGTAACATATGTCCCTTCTGAATCTTCCTTATAACTTCTGAACTTTAAAATGGTAGAAAAATTAAGTTGATATTAAATCACCATGTCACACAATATCAGTTATAGCAGCAACCAAACAACCTACACTTCTATCTCTTGAAAACAAAATATCCCAAAATATTCATGGTTCTTCATAAAGCGTGAAATTACCTCCTGTTACTGAGTCACAGAACAGAACTGGAGCATAAAATAAAGATAAAGATCTATACCAACCTGAAGAAAACTTATCTACTTACAGATGTGCAAAGAAAAGCACAAGCATATGCCAGGGTCTGAGAAAGCCCCAAAGCTACAAAGAAAGAGTTAGAAGCCTCATGCTTCTGGGCAATGGAATTTAGAAATTATTAATGCGGGAAGTTTCGTCTACAAAAAATGCAAATCATTCCAGAAGCAAAAAGTTTTAAATGTTATTCCTTGCACTCAATGAGAAAAACATATTTAGGAATACCAAGATCAATAACTAAATGTCACACTTTCCATGAATTGTTCATGAAACCCAGGGAAGTGTGAAAGATAATTATTGCCCTGAAATTTGCTGGTCTGAATTTTGGTATTACAGAGATTTAAAAATAAATGAGTAATGCATGTAGCTTTAAAGGTTAGCAAATAGAAGATAAAACCAAGGAAAGTTGTTGAAAATAATAAGATGATCTTACATAGACTGAAATGTAAAGCTCTCCCAGATATTATTAAGAAGAAATAATTTGTGAGTGAGTGAGTGAAAATCACTCAGTCATATCTGACTCTGCGACCCCATGGACTATACAAGTCCATGGAATTCTCCGGCTCAGAATATTGGAGTGAGTAGCTGTTTCCTTCTCCGGGGGATCTTCCCAATCCAGGAATCAAACCCAGGACTCCTGCACTGCAGGTGGATTCTTTACCAGCTGAGCCACCAGGAAAGCCCAAGAAGAAATAGTTTGTAGAAAAATATATATTGTGTAATGCAACTTGTACAAAAATATGCCTGTGTATAAGTAGACAGGAAAAACTGCCAGGAGAACTGATTTCTGAAGAGGGTAGAGTGGATGAGAGCTTTTACATCTTATTCAACATATTTTCACAATGTTGAAAAATTTTACATTAAAAATATATTTGATGGGCCCACTGGCTTTATAAAAACATTTTACACCAAATAGATACACACAGAGAAACCAATTATAAGAAAGATTTAGAACCTTATGAATTAATTGAGAAATAGGCAAATGAATTGCTTACTAAAGATCTGAAAATACTGAGGATATAATTGGGAACACCATGAATGAATTTAAAATAGACATAAAAGAGTAGTCACATGCTAAAAAACATCTGTAGGAAGAGGTTCCTCAAACTAGATCCACATGACTAAGAACAATGCTGCCATCTTCGTTGGTTTATTTCACTTAGGTGTTTGTGATAGAAGCAGGTATTTAACAATGGCTGTAAACTTGTGAGTTGCAAATAAGCTATTTTAAGTCCACTTTAAAAAAAATCAATGTTATCGTCGCAAATGTATTACGTTGGAATTACAAGAGTAATTGAGTAAAGAGTAGAAAATAGTACTAGTAAAGAGTAGTACAGAGTAGAATAGTAAGTAGTAAAGAGTAGAAAATTTATGTTATTCTGTATAATATCTAATACATTTAATTCTTTGCTGGCCCTTTACAATAAATTCTTTCCATGCAATATTATTAATTATGTCAGTATCCGACATTTGTGCTGCTTAATATTCTGCAGTGAGCCAGGAAGATCTTTCAATGAGTTTAACTTTCCCTCAGGATTATGAATGTCATTAGAAACTAACAGCAATTAAAATGTGTCTGAGAGAAGTTAGTGACATCTGTATTGAAATAATGGAGCCAGGGAGATATCTCCATTAACCTGTTATGGTTAGCAGAGATGGCAGGGAAAAAAATGAAAAAAAATGTGTCTTCATTGTTTGCTTTCATACACACACACACAAATGATGCATGATTTGATCGCAAACATTGCAGGAATAAAACAGCTTTTATATTTCTGACTCAAGCAAGCACAAATATTTCCTTGAAGGCATTTTTTTGGTCACTTGTCTTTCTGATATTTTAAATCTCAAAACATAATAAGTTATCCAGTCACAAAAGGAAAGAGTTATTCATTTATATCTACCCTCAAATCATATCAGAGATAAAGTACTTTGACATGTTCATATTTTATGTGAGATGTTTCTAAATAATTAATAAAAGATTCCAGGAAATCAGCTCTGAAGACTGAAATTGTGTGGAAACAAGTGACATACAGGCAGGTTTATATTTAAAAATAAATATTTTAAAATTTATATTATTCTTCTCAGGATATTGGAAAGGATTCAGTTTTATTTGTGGGGGAAGTATCATATCTCAGTGCATGGTAATATTGTGAGTCCTAGAAACTCAAGTCTGAGAAATTCCATTCCTTGTCTTCTATAAGTAACTATAATCTAATTTCCAAAGTGTCTTAATAGAGCAAAGTTGAATAACCCTACTGGACTCTGTATGGTGACAGCCTGGTGGTGTGTGTCGATGAGGAAGAAATAATTCTATGAACTGACACTAAACAACTTCAGAGCCCAGAGACAGATCTAAGACCTCAAAGCTTATAGTTTAGGAAGTTTTTTAAAAGAAAAAGATGAAAAAATGAAAATCCAAAATTAGATGTGAAAGTAAATATTTGCTTAGGATGAGATAAAAATCACAATGAACTACAAAATGTTAAGTTAATAATTGCATAGGCATCATGAAAATCTGGAAAAGTAGCCTACAATTTTCTGTCTCATAATCTTGTTGTAATTTTTGCCTACAGTTATTGGTTCATACTCTGGTTGCCTCTTTGTCTGAAAATAATATTGCACTATCATTTTGGTTGACCAATAGAAATATATTACAGCTTTTTTTTTTTTTAGCATGGTTGATCAAAACTTACATTTTATTATTAACAGTTGGGACATGTAAAGCATTTATTTTCCAAATATATTCATTGTATTTGTGTGGCTTTAGTTAGGCTTCCCAGGTTGTTAAGTGGGTAAAGAATCTGCCTGCAATGCAGGAGACACAGGAGATGTGGGTTCTATCCTTGGGTTGGGAAGATCCCCTGGAACAGAAAATGGCAACCCACTCCAGTTCCAGTTCTTGCCAGAAAAATCCCATGGACAGAGGAGCTGGTGCGTTATGGTCCATGTGGTCACAAAGAGTCAGACGCAACTGAAATGACTGAGCATGCATTTTTGGCTTTAGTCGGACCTTAAAAATACAAATTTTGATTTTATATTGCTTGCTGCTGCTGCTGCTGCTAAGTCGATTCAGTCGTGTCCGACTCTGTGCAACTCCATAGACGGCAGCCGACCAGGCTCCCCCGTTCCTGGGATTCTCCAGGCAAGAACACTGGAGTGGGTTGCCATTTCCTTCTCCAATGCATGGAAGTGAAAAGTGTAAGTGAAGTCGCTCAGTCCCATGAACTGCAGCCCACCAGGCTCCTTGGTCCATGGGATTTTCCAGGCAAGAGTACTGGAGTGGGGTGCCATATTACCATCAAAAAAAAATGATCTGGTTATAATTATATATGATACAATTTAAGACTATGTCTGACAGGAAAGAGTATCCATATTAACATGATACTAAGGACAAAATCCTCTCCTTACACCTTTAATGTCTGATGACTGAAGAATTTTTCAGATTCTACATGTGTTCATTCATGCTGAGCACTGTTTATAAATAATAGTTCTTATTTTATCATATGTTGCAAAGAGTCAGACATGACTGAAGCAGCTTAGCATGAACACATGCACATAGCTGTTTCATTTCATTGTATGCCAGAAACTAACAGCATTGTAAGGCAACTATACTCCAATAAAAATATATTAAAATAACAAGTTTCATTAGCTTCAGAGCCTCTGCCAGCCACACGCACATAGCCAGAGCTACACCTTCCCCTTCTTCCCCATGGATGGGAACAGTGTTGTCATCCTACAGCAAAGCCTTCCTCCAGCTCTCTACATCCTCTTTGGCTGTAGTCTCATCTAGCTTCAGTTTTCTAAAAACTGTTGGTGGGATTAGCAGTGGTTACAAGCTGGTGGGCTAACAGGATGGTGACTTTTTTCTCCAGGACTGTCCCAACCATAATTATAAAATCCAGAAGGCATTCATCCAGACTATACTGAATAAATCACCTTCAATATTGCAGTGAGGCATCTACTACTCTGGGTGCTTACATGGGGTATATACTATAATCTGTCTTGTGAATACATGGCAAGTGGTTGTTTTTTTTCATGAATTATTTTATTAGTGTGTACTATTTAATCCTCAAGCCAATATGCTAAAACAATCTATCTGATCAGTTCAATCAAAAAGTAAGTAGCGTAGTAATGATGATCAGGTTAGGCAATTTACTCAGTATAGCCGAAACCCCAGAACCTCACATTTAATAGTTTATGCTTCTCCTTGTATACAAAGAAACAAAAATCTGGCTCTTGATAATAAAATAAGATTATTTAATTTGATGTTATATAGAGTGTCTAGTAAGTGACTTTGAGCAATACCGATTTGGAAGAAATTCAATTTCAAGTAGATAGTTGTCATATGAGATCTAGTGAGGGCATTTTATGATTAAATTTAATCATAGCAATCACCACACTTTAATGCCAAAATGGTCCTAATTTTAGATCTTTATCCTCAAATTTCTTCTTAAAATATTTCTGCCTGATTCTCAAGTTACTTTTGTGACTACTGCATAATGAACATAAAGTAAAACAATTCCTGACCTATTGCTGTTGGGAATACACAGGCATGATATGAAATGACACTGAATCCCCTGAAGTGAATTCATTTTCAGTTTGGTCTTCAAAAAGTAACTCACCTTCTCCACTAAGGGGAATCAAATACATTTCTTTCTTTTTCACTTTACAGATTACAGAAAACTGTCATTTTGTAGAGTAGGGAATATGTTCAAAATTAGAGAAACAAGACAGAGAACATTTGGATCCCAGGAAAATAACCTAGTCCTGGAGGAAAAAGTTCTGACCTTCAAGATGGGGGCATTCCAATGTAATCAACCTGCCACAAGGTAGCAAGCTCAAGGTGTAGAAAATAGTGCCACGTGAGGACTCAGCTATGATTTCATGTGGTTGATGGGTTAGGCACTCAGCAGTGAGGTGATAGCCAGACTTGGTGAGGAGCAATTAGGTTGTCAAGGCATGCATAACCATCATCCCTGTTGGGTATTGTGAAAACAGTTTTATATATTGTATATTGGTTGTCTGAAGATATATTCCATACTCAAAAGAGTAGCAGCACCCCAATATCTAAGGGGTTCATAGCAGCTGCTGTGATTGCTAATCCTCAACAGACCATTTCATTGCTTGATTTTTCTGGGTAATCAGAAGTGTGAATCATCAGTGAATTGTGAGAAGAGTCAATTGCTGCATTTCCAGGGATATAAAGGTATCTCACCTGGATGTGATGTTGAATGGGCTATCACAGCAGTGAATGAGATTATCTGTAGGTAGACAACTGGTTGTGGATGAAAGTCCTGTAGACAGAAATAGCTACATGTCAGAAGCTTTGCTAATTCTCTCTAATAGATTCCACTTTCTAAGCCACAACTGTGATTAGCATGACCTCCTGATTAAATTTGCAATAACTGACTGCCATTCTCCCAGAACGTATTTGTCTTGTGCCCAGCCAAACAGACATCCTCAATGGTCAAAATTACATCCCAGAAACTTGCACATCTTCATGTGTATTCTTAATTGTACATGCATAATTGTTAGCTTCCTTCCAAGTCTTCCCACTGGCAGACCAAACCAAAAGCAAGCGAGCCTGTTGATGTAGTCTGTACAGGTCAGATCCTCCTGAGAAAAAAAGATTGAAGATATCTGACTCAGAATGAAAGTGAAGGTATACAGTTTAGAGACAGAAAAAGAGAACGCAGCAGAAGAAGAAAATCAGAAGAGCCATGTGGGACTTCCCTGGTGATCCAGTGGTTAAGAATCCACCTGTCAACGCTGGACACATGGGTTTTATCCTTGGTTTGGGAAAATTCCACATGCTTCAGGGCAACTAAGCCCATGCACCACAACTACTGAAGCCCAAACCCTAATGCCCGTGCTCTGCAACAAGAGAAGCTATCGCAGTGAGAAGTCCGCACACCACGCTAAGGAGGAGTCCCTGCTGGCCACAGCTAGAAAAAGTCCCAATGCAACAACAAAGACCCAGTAGCCAAAAATAAATAAATAATTTTAAAAAATCTTTAAAATATGTATACTTTAGAAAACCAAGAAGAGTCATATGTCTAACATAAATTATACTGGGAATACGTTTTGCAGACTCGAAAAAGATATCTGTTTAGGTACAGAAAATTAAAAACAACTTTCATCAAGACCACTAGTAGAAGGAAAATATAAGCTTTTGATGTAGCCAAAGGGGAAACAGCCTGGTTTGTAATAGATAGTAAGAAGAATCTGTTGTTAGAGAAGATTTATCCCCAAGCCCATTCAAGCTGTATTCTGTATCTAGACATACAAATAGTACTTGCCTACCTGCATATTCTTTGAAGCTTCATTTATCCTTACTGCCTGTAATATTGTAACTTTACACTGTTAAAGCAGTAGCTCCTAAAGCTTTTTTAAGCTCTTTCATTAGGTAAAAAGGGGCTTCCCTGGTGGCACAGACTGTGAAGAATCTTCCTGCAATGTGGGAGACCCAGGTTTGATCCTTAGGTCAGGAAGATCCCCTGGAGAAGGGAGTGGCTACTTATTCCAGTATTCTTGCCTGGAAAATCCTATGGCCAAAGAGGAGCCTAGTGGGCTACCCTCCATGGGATCGCTAAGAATCAGACTTGACTGAGTGACTAACACTTTCACCTTTTTAGTTAAAAAAAGTACTAAAGCATTAAGTATCAGCATTATTTAAATGTATGAACTGCATACATGTATAACTCTTCTAATAAAATATGTTATCTATTAAACACACAAAGATATACATTTTAGGATGAGATATAGCTAAATAAAACAATGTATTTGAAGTACTTTATTTTTGATAAAATGAAAACATTCAGTGCTCATTAAAAGCATATTACGAACAATATGCTTTAGTGAGAGCAATGCTACTGATCAGGTTTTACTAGTATTAAAAACCTTAGTTTGAACATTTTGTGAAACAGTGATTCAATATCTATCCTAAATTTAATTTTTAAAATATTTCTGATATCATTGTCGAAGTACAACTAATATATATAAGGTGCACACATATACTAAAATTGTACAGTTAAATAAATGTTGATATAAGTATTTATATATATACATACACACATATATACAGACCCTTGAAAACATCACTATACTCAAGATAATGAAGATATGTATCACCTCCAAAGGTTTTATGTACCTCTTTGTAAATGCTCTCTCCTGCCACTCCTCATTGCAAACATCCACAAATCTGTTTTCTTTCACAACTTATTTGTTTGCATTTTCTAGGACTTTATATAAATTGAATCATACAATAGGTGGTCTTTTTTGTCTACCTTCCATCCTGCAGCATTATAATTTGATTCATCCATGTTGCTGCATCTGTCAATAGTGCATTGATTAATAGAATTCCATTGTATTTATAAGCCACAATTTGTCTATCCATTCATCTACTGGTGAATATTTGGGTCAATTTCAGGTTGTGGCTATTACAAATAAAGCTGAAGTAAACATTCACATGCAAATCTTTGAATGAACATATACTTTAATTTCTTCTGGGTAAATACTTAGGAGTGGAATGAGTGGGTCATATGCTAAGAACATGATTAAATTTTAAGACACTTCAAACTGACTTTCAGAATGATTGTATCATTTTAGATTTTTACCAACAGTGTATGAGAGTTCTAGTCCCTCCATATCCTTGCCAAAGCACAGTAGGGTGCTCAGTTGTTATGTTAGTTATGGTATCTCTTACCGTAATAGCATTACTTTCATGACTAATAATGCAAATAATTTTCCATGTACTTATTTGCCATCTGTTTATTTGGTGATGGGTTCAAATCTTTTGCCTATTTTTTGTTTAGTGGTTAGTTCTCTTGTTATTTTTGTTCCAGAAGTTATTTATATATTTCTAATAAAAGTCCTTTATCACGTAGACAATTTTCAAATACTCCCTTCCAGCCTATTCCTTGTAGCTCATTCTCTTAACAGTGACCTTCAAGTAGCAGAAGAGTTTTATTTAAATGCAATTCAATTTATCATGCTTTTTCTTTCTGTTTGGATGATGTCTCTGGTGTTGTAACAAAGAATCTTTAATTTGTCGTATCTCAAAAATCTTTAATTTTTGCCTTATTATAGACCAAAGAGAGTTTCTTCCAGGTTTTCTTGCACAAGTTTAATGTTTCAGAACTTATATTTAGGTCTGTGAGCCATATTTTTTATATCACCGCTTTAAAAAATACTATCTTGGGACTTCCCTGGTGGTCCAACGGTTAAGACTTCATCTTTCAATGAAGATGTGGGTTTGATCCCTAGTAGGAGAGCAAAGATCCCATATGCCTTGTGGCCAAAAAGCCAAAACCAACAGAAGCAATATTGCAACAAATTCAATAAAGTCTTTAAAAACGGTTCACATACACACAAAAAACTTTAAAAATAAATAATTAAAAAAGACTGTCTTTTCCCAATGAATTACCTTTGTAATTTTGTGAAACATAACTTGTCCATGAGTGCAGGAATCCAATTCTGAACTTTCTGTGAATTCCCTAGATCTGTTTTTCTATTTTGATACCAATTCCACCCTGCCTTAATTACTGAGCTTTACATTAAGCTATGTGTTATTAGTATTAGTAGTATTCATCTTTCAAATTTATTCTTTTTCAAAGTTGATTTGTTATTCTAGGTCCCTTCCATTTCTGTAAGAATTTGTTTATCGGCTTGTAAATATCGACAGAAAGTGTACTGAGATCTGATAGGGATTATGAGGAATCTGTAAATCAACTTGGGAGAGGAAAGAAAAAATGAAAGAGTTGCTCACTCAGTCGTGTCTGACTCTTTGTGACCCTCATGAACTGTAGCCCACCAGGCTCCTCTGTCCATGGGATTCTCCAGGCAAGAATGCCTGAGTGGATTGCTGTGTTCCTTCTCCAGGGGATCTTCCTGACCCAGGGATTGATCCCAAGTCCCCCTCATTGCATGCAGACTCTTTACCAACTGAGCCACCGGGAGAGGAAATACATGTTAATAATACTGAATCTTTCAATATATAAACAGACTTACGAATTTTCAAAATAATTTAAAAGATTTTTTTCATCTATGTTATGAGGGACACTGTAGTGTAGCTTTTCTTTCAAAGTCTTTGTTTGGTTATGGTATCAAAGTAACACTGATCTCAGATTAATTTGGGATATAGTGCTAGTTCTTTGAGCTTCCCTGGTGGCTCAGACTGTAAAAAATCTGCCTGAAATGCAGGAGACCTCGGTTCGATCCCTGGATTGGGAAGATTCCCCTGGAGAACAGACCGGCTACCCACTCCAGTATTCTGGCCTGGAGAATTCCATGGACTGTATAGTCCACGGGGTTGCAAAGAGTCAGAAAAGACTGAGCAATTTTCACTCTCACTTCACCAGTTCTTTACACTCAGGAAGAGTTTGTGCAGAATTAATATGGTGGCCTTCTTCATTACTTTGAAGAATCCACCCGTGAAGCCATCTGGGGCTAGAATTTTCTTAGTTGGAAATTTTTTAATTAAAAGTTTAATATATTTTATAGGTATGCCTATTAAAGTTATCTATTTCTTATTGAATGAACTTATTACCCTTTTAACACCTCTTTCATTTCTGATATGATAATTTGTGTCTTCTTTTTCCTGGTCATTCTGGCTAAAGATTTATAAATATTATGGACCATAATGAATCAAGATTTGGTTTCATTAATTGATTTATGCTCAGGTCTTTGCTATTTCTTTTCTTCTTCTTACTCTGTGCTTAATTTGCTTCTTTATTCTGGCTTCTTAAAGCAGAGGCTGAATTCACTTATTTTTTGATGTTTTTTCTTTTGTAATATAGGTGTTTAGTACTATTAAATTTCCCCTAATTATTGCTTGAAATAAAAATTTCTTAATGCAAGCATTATTGACATTTGGGGGCAGATAATTCTTTTAATGGGAAGTTGAGTGCATTGCAGAATGTTGACCAGAATCCTTTGTTTCTACTCTCTAGATGTCAGTAAGATTCCTCACTCCTCACCCTTCACCATTGTGACAAACAAAAATGTCTCCAGACATTGCTAAATGTCCCCTGAGGGAGAGGGAGCAAAATTACTCCCAGTCGGGAACCACTGATTTAGATGAATCTCTCATGGGGTAAGGGCTTCCTTGGTGGCTCAGACCATAAAGAATCTGCCTGCAATGCGGGAGACCTGGGTTTGATCTCTGGGATGCGAAGATTCCCTGGAGGAGGGCATGGCAACCCACTCCAGTATTCTTAACTGGAGAATATCATGAACAGAGAAGCCTGGCAGGCTACAGTCCAGGAGTTCACAAAAAGTCCAACACAATTGAACAACTAATCACAGCACACTCAGGGGGTGAAGAATCTGCCTGCAATGCGGGAGACCTGGGTTTGATCTCCGGGATGGGAAGATCTCCTGGAGCAGGAAATGGCGACCCACTCTAGTATTTTTACAGAGAGAATCCCATGGACAGAGGAGCCTTGTGGGCTACAGTCCATGAGGTCACAAAGAATTGCACACGACTGAGCAACAAACACTAACACAAGTCTGGTATATACTCAGTTCAGTCACTCTGTCATGTCCAACTCTTTGCAACCCCGTGGACTGCAGCACGCCAGGCCTCCCTGTCCATCACCAACTCTTGGAGTCCACCCAAACCAATGTCCATTGAGTCAGTGATGTCATCCAACCATCTCATCCTCTGTTGTCCCCTTCTCCTCCTGCTTTCAATCTTTCCCAGCATCAGGGTCTTTTCCAATGAGTCAGTTCTTTGCATCAGGTGGCCAAAGTATTGGAGTTTCAGCTTCAACATCAGTCCTTCCAATGAATATTCAGGACTGATTTCCTTTAGGATGGACTGGTTGAATCTCCTTGCAGTCCAAGGGACTCTCAAGAGTCTTCTCCAAGACCACAGTTCAAAAGCATCAATTCTTTGGCGCTCAGCTTTCTTATAGTCCAACTCTAACATCCATACATGACTACTGGAAAAGCCATAGCTTTGACTAGATGGACCTTTATTGGTAAAGTAATATCTCTGCTTTTTAATATACTGTCTAGGTTGGTCATAACTTTTCTTCCAAGGAGCAAGCATCTTTTAGTCTGGTATGGTGTTTTAGTTGAAAACACTGTAATTTCCCCTTTGATTTCCTTGATCCAAGGGCTACTTAATTTACAAATATTTGAGGACTTTCCAGAGTTGTTTCTATTATTAATTTGTGATTTAACTCCATTCTGGTTAAAGGACATAGTTTTTAAGATCTAAACCCTTTTAATTTTGTTAAATCTTGTTTTATGAGCCCAAATATGGTCTATCTTAATAAATAGTAATTTGTGCTAAGTTGCGTCAGACTCTTTGTGATCCATGGACTAGCCACCAGGCTCTTTGTCCATGGGATTCTGTAGGTAAGAATACTGGAGTGGGTTGCCATTCCCTCCTCCGGGGGATCTTCCCGACCCAGGGACTGACCCTGCATCTCATACGTCTCCTGAATTGGCAGGCGAGTTCTCACCACTGTGCCACCTGGGAAGCCCCCCTGCTACACTTGATCTTAACCAAAAAAACAAGAAGCAGCTGAGAACCTATTTGGAAATAGGTTATTCTATAGAGACTGTTTTTGATTTGTTTTGTGGGACCTGAGCAGGTAAATTAATCCCCATCATGAGGCAATACCTCAAGATTTCTGAGTACTCTATCCAGTGCACTATTAATTATGAAGTTTCTCCATCTGGCTAGTGGGAACTAGAACCATCTCCAACCTGGTGTGAGTGTTGACTGTTGTTCCTTCTAATCAGCAGTTCTTTCCTGGAAATGAGCAATTTCCTCACACATGTGCACTAAGTGTTCTGCGGATCACTTGAGAATACACTTTTTGCAGATCTCTGGGCTAATCTCCCTTTGCAGCTTTCTTCTCTGGTACCCTATCTTGTAAACTCTAGCCATTTTAGTCTTCCCAGACCCAGAGCTTGTTTCCTCAACTTGGCACCATCACAGTTTTCCCACCTTTAGTTCCTGCAAAGCAGTCTCTTAAAACAGTAAGTTGGCACAATCAGGGGTATATTTTATTTGTTCACTGCTTGTCATGAGTCACTGTTCTTTATGCCTGAATTCCAGTGGTATAAAAACGATCATTTTATTTTTTGTGTCTGTTTCTTAAATAATAATTTCAGGCTAGAGGGTAAATCTGGTTACTATTACTGTCTTTGGCAGAAATAGAAGTTCCTAAATGCATTTTATTTTGAAAATTGATTCGAATGGCTATCCCATTTGAAAAAAGATGTCTTCAATTATAAATAGATGCAAATGAATGAAGTACATAATTTTTCATGCTTATCATATCATGGTACTGATTTTTGTATTCCATACATCAATTATACAGAAGTTTTTGTTGGAACATAGCTGTTATATTTCTATCTCCCCAAATGCACTCATTCTTCTTGAACATAAGTGGAACTATGTTGTGTTTTTATATTTTAAGAAAATGACTTAACATGCATCAAAGCTCTTTGGAAAATTTTTGAAACTGCATAAGTAAATCTGCGGTCATATTTTTAAGTGTGAGAATATGAAATTTTCATAGATGACACACTTATACAATTCTCCAAATCACACAGTGATGGAGACACAAGAAGATAGCAGTTCTCAAAATGTACTTTGCATGTCAAGGAACTCTTTTTAAAAGTAGGTAGTTTCTCACTTGTTCAAATCTTCGCCTGGAAGGAACAGATTAAATATTTTTTATTTTAGGAAACATATTTTATGGGTAGCATATTATTGTAAGTCACTTATTATCACTAGAAAGGTCAGCAAATTGGGTTTATGTGGCTTGAAGCAACAGTGGAAAAAATTGCAAAGGTTTGTCTGCATTTTCTGGTTGCTTAGATTCTAAATGTCTTACTAATTGCAATGGCTCCACATTATCATTAGCTAACATTTCTAAGCAGAAAATACACCTAATGTGAGATTCAAATAGCCTTGATGATTTTGAGTTATTTTGGCTTCTTTCTTGAGTTATCTGATTACATCTTCATTGTTTCTTCCCCTTGGTGCGCTTGACAAAGAGCTCAGACTAGGAACAGAGGTGTCTACCAAAATTTGCTGTTAACCTGTGAATTATTGGTATTATGTTTAGGTCAAGTTTCTTGCATGACATCTCAGGCAATAAGCCATGGCTGTCACCTACTTTGTATTTAGAATGTAACTTAGAATCTGCCCTTCCCCCAGCTTGCCTCAGTCATCTCATGTGACACAAGCCTATCTTATATACAGAGTAAATTCAGGCACCTGTATCTATCTATATGTGACAGGTAAGTAAAGGTTAATTTCCTATTTTTTTAAATTTAAAATATATAATTCAAAGTTCTTATATTGTAATCCATATCTCACAACACAGAGAAGGCTGGTGTGGCTTTTGGTTATGGTGTTTACTCAGCCAAATTAGAAGACTACAAGGAAGGAGGGAATTACATTCCCAGCGCTATAACTATTGAGCGATAGAGGCAAAGACAGGCTGCTCAAGCAACTACTGCAGCAATTAAGAGCCTGTATGAAAAAAAATATCTACTCAGGACTAAGACCTTAATACCAAGGACGTTTCTAGGAATGAATGAATATATAAGGATCATACTCAAAAATTTAAACTTATGTAACTATTGGAGATCAAACTAGTCAATCTTAAAGGAAATCAGTCCTGAATGTTCATTGGAAGGACTGATGTTGAAGCTGAAGCTCCAATACTTTGGCCACTTGATGTGAAGAACTGACTCATTGGAAAAGCCCCTGATGCTGTGAAAGATTGAGAGCAGGAGGAGAATGGGGTGACAGAGGAAGAGATGATTGGATGGCATCACTGACTCAATGGAATCACTGACTAGATGGACATGAGTTTGAACAAGCTCTGGGAGTTGGTGATGGACAGGGAAGCCTGGAGTGCTCTAGTCCATCCATGAGCAACATTGGAAAATTAAAACAAATTCCTTGTAAAAGAAAACTGCTTGCTACCTCAAGTTTAAACATCAGGATGACACCTAGATTATACACTTTCTCACATAAGAAAACAAGCAAAGAGATTAATTGACATATTGGTGGATCTTAAGTTCAGCTGTCAGCAGATTTTGTCATTCAACAGACAGATAAAAACATTAAGCAGTTCACTCTTTAAAATTTCTTTAAAATTCATATTCTTTAAAAATAATTTTTTATTTTGGAAAGAATTTTAAGATCCAGTAAGTAGGAATTATTTTACCAAAACTGTACTCATTTTCCTGAGTCATAGTCTCTGCTCTTTCATAGTCTCTAATTCTAAACTTGTTTCATTGGGTTCTGCTGCTGCTGCTGCTAAGTTGCTTCAGTCGTGTCCGACTCTGTGCGACTCCATAGACAGCAGCCCACCAGGCTCCCCTGTCCCTGGGATTCTCCAGGCAAGAACACTGGAGTGGGTTGCCATTCCTTCTCCAATGCATGAAAGTGCAAAGTGAAAGTGAAGTTGCTCAGTCGTGTCCGACTCTTAGCGACCCCATGGACTGCAGCCTACCAGGCTCCCCCCTCCATGGGATTTTCCAGGCTAGAGTACTAGAATGGGTCGCCATTGCCTTCTCCACCCATTGGGTTCAACCTGTAGCAATTTTTGCAAGTGTACAAAGCTTGCTTTTCAAGATAAAGTGGATCTCAAGGTTCTAGCCTCTCTGTGCTGCAATTGTTCCAGGAGGAATGTGTGACGGCTAGGTGGTTGAGAAAGTCTATTATGCCAGAGACGAGAAGCAAAGCCTTGACCTTAAAGTATTTTGTTGACAACTGGCTCATCGTCTGCACACTGACATACTCTGTTTATCAGAAGACTCATTTAAAATTCCACAATCAATCCAGTGAAGATGGGAAAAGCCAGGAGATAGAGCCACTATCCTAGGGTCTTTATCATCTGTTTGCCTTTGTTTGCATTCTCCTGTGATAAAGTGGTGCATCCTGCAAGTCTCTCTTTGAAGATTATATCCTTGACTCAGCTCCCAGCTGTGAGAATCATGGTCCCAGTAACCTGAGCAGATGGCCACTGATGTCTCTTCCTCCTTGGAGAAAAGCATCTGAACCTAGTGATGTTACATTACCGTCCTAAGTGTTTCAAGTTTTTAGATCTCTTCTTGTTAAGTGAACTTCAATTTAATCATTAAATGAGGTAACATAAACATGTCAGATGACCTAGGAAAATTCAAACATTGATGACAAAATGCAAATATGAAAGGAGCTTTGAACTGTTTCTGCTTTTCTTAAAAAATTTTTTTTTTATTTGGCTCCTCTAGGTCTTAGTTGTGGCACCTGGGATCTTCAATCTTTGTTGTGGCATTTGAAATCTTTGGTTGCAGCATGTGGGATCTAGTTACCTGACCAAGGATCGAACCCAGGCCTCTTGCACTGGGATCATAGTGTCAGCCCCTGGACCACCAGGGAAGTTTCTATTTTTGTTTTTTAAAAGTGGATACTTCTTTCTTTTTTTTATTCTATGTCTTCAGCATGACTCTTAGGATTATTGGCAAGATCAGAAATTAAGATAAACTTCAAAAATATGTATTGAAATTAAAAAAAAAACTGACAATAAATTATTCCATGTCTAATATGAACACAGTCAGTTCAGTCACTCAGTCATGTCAGACTCTTTGCAACCCGAAGGACTGCAGCATGCCAGGGTTCCCGGTCCATCACCAATTCCTGGATATGAACACAGCTCTGCAGAAATACTAAACCAGTAAAAACAGATTTTTCAAATCAGATGGAAGTACTTTTACTTTCACCATGTTTGTACCATGTGCATTTGATGGTGGTTGATGAAATGATACTTAGGTGAATATATATATATTTTTTAGTGTGTGTGGATTCATGTCGATGTATGGCAAAGCCAATAGAGTATTGTAAAGTAAAATAAAGTAAAAAAAAAAAATTAAAAAAATTTCAATTAGAATTTCAAATGCATACTTCAGAAATACTCATTTATAAAAGTAGTTTAAAAGTCATTTAAAAACAACTTTTAGATAAATAGTTGCATCAGTCATATGCAAATATGGTCAAACAGTGCAGGTGAATAGCTGAGTGTTTGAGAGATATTGCACTGTGTTGCTTGTAGTGCCATGGGCATAACTTATGGGCTTTGTTGACAAGCTTCCCTGGTGACTCAGATGGTAATCTGTTTGCATGCATAACAGCTAGGTTTGATCCCTAGGTCGGAAAAATCCCCTGGAGGAGGAAACGGCAACTCACTCCAGTAGTCTTGCCTGGAGAATTCCATGGACAGAGCAGCCTGGTGGGCTATAATCCATGGGGTTGCAAAGAATTAGACACAACTGAGCAACCAACACTTTTGTTGACAAAAACATCTTACATGCTGTTTTAGGCTGGATTCCTGAGACGTGGAGGCAAGGATTTCTGTACAGGTGATTTCTTAAGGGGAGGCTTTCAGGAAAAACCTGAAGGGAAGAAGGGCAGGAGAAGAAGCTAGGTAAAACCATAATGTTATGAGAATCCTATCTTCAGAGAGATCCTACAAGGAATTTGAGTATGTAATTGCAACAGAAGACTTGCTCTGCCCAGAGGCAAGGAGGACCAGCTGTTATAAGCCCACTCGAGTCTGTTGTGGGCCATAAAACACTTGGGGGAACAGCATAATTTCCCAGGTATATGCTGGTAAGGAGGCAACCTTCTGGAGGGGAGAGCAACAGTAATAGAAATGGGGAGACAGGCGGTCCGGCCTGGTGAAGGAAATCTGGAGGGGGACAGAGAATGCCTGCCATGCAATCTTACTCAGGACAAGAAAATCCCAGACAATAGTAAACACCCAAACTCCCTGGATATAGTTCATTTGTAGATTGCAGTCCAATCAGATCTTGAAATCAACTGGCAACAATGACAATACATCATTTGTAAGAATTTCTGGGAGAAAAGTGTCTACTTTATTCGCTTAATCGGGTCTGACTCTTTTCGACCCCACAGACTATAGCCCATCAAGT
>SJYV01030685.1:565267-580589 GCA_006410875.1 Neotragus pygmaeus
AAGGAGATCCAACCAGTCCATTCTGAAGGAGATCAGCCCTGGGATTTCTTTGGAGGGAATGATGCTGAAGCTGAAACTCCAGTACTTTGTCCACCTCATGCGAAGAGTTGACTCATTGGGAAATACTCTGATGCTGGGAGGGATTGGGGGCAGGAGGAGAAGGGGACAACAGAGGATAAGATGGCTGTATGGCATCACAGACTCAGTGGACGTGAGTCTGAGTGAACTCCGGGAGTTGGTGATGTACAGGGAGGCCTGGCGTGCTGCGATTCATGGGGTCGCAAAGAGTCGGACACGACTGAGCGACTGAACTGAAATGAACTGAATGAAAAAGTGTGATTGATTTCTGGAAAGTGAAAGTCACTCAGTTGTGTTTGACTCTTTGCAACCCCATGGACTGTATAGTTCCTGGAATTCTCCAGGCCAGAATACTGGAGTGGGTAGCCTTTCCCTTTTCCAGGGGATCTTCCCAACCCAGGGATTGAATCCAGGTATCACATGTTGCAGGCAGATTCTTTACCAACTGAGCCACAAGGGAAGCCAAAGAATACTGGAGTGGGTAGCCTATCCCTTCTCCAGGGGATCTTCCTGACCCAGAAATGGAACTGAAGTCTCCTGCATTGCAGACAGATTCTTTACCAACTGAGCTATGAGGGAAGCCTTGTAAAAATAAAATATAATATTGAGGAGCAACTAAAAATCACAAAACAGTATGTGTAATATGACTCTAATTCCATTTTATGTGAAAAAGCAAATTTATAAATATATATAATTAGGTATGTGATTACATTTATGGAGGCATTATAATATGAAACAAAAATTAACCTTTAGAATTACTGGCACAGGAATTGTTTTGTGGGAAGAGACCACTTTTGTTGAATCTGTACATTAAGAAAGTGTCTTAGCCTGACGGTCAAAGTGTACGGGAGAGGGGGCAGAGGTGAAGTAAGACAGGTGAGAGCGGGCGAGTGCGGTGCCCAGCGTAGTGTGGCAGAACGCCAGAGGAGAGAACCCCCGATTGGCAGTAGTGGGCTTGACGTAAGAACATTGAAAGACAAAGAAATGCTTAGCAGAGAGGGACCCGTTGGTAAGCTTAACACCGCCCCCTAATACTTCAGAGAGTGAATTTCCTTTTTGTAGACCACAGGAAAAGGCTATATTTAGCTTCCAGGTTGCAAAGGAGGAGACAGGGTTTTCAGTTGGAAACGAGCAGCGTTTGAATTATTGGGTTGGCCAAAGAGTTTGAGTTTTTCCGTAAGTCGGTATGAAAAACACAGACTTTTGGCCAACCCAGCATACCTCCAGATCTATGGGGAGATGTGCATATAGGGACACACACGTACACAGAGAACCCCAAAGCCCCAAAGGGGACCCACACATCTCAGAGCGTCACGTGACTGAGAGGAGGGGGGCATGCGAGGGTGAGGACAGGAGGGTTCACTGTCTAGACCCACTCTCTGTCTCTCCGTGTCTGTCTATCGCAAGGAGTGTGTCTTCATATCTGTGGTAGCAAAACGAGCAAACAAGTGGCTCCTCTCAGGTCTCCTTGGTGAGATGCTTCTGTCTTCCTCTGGACCCGGAGCCCGGGGTGTCACTTAACTCTCCCTGCAGTTCCTAGTGCTGAGCGGGTGTCGAAGGATCTGGGGTCAACTTCGCAACGGGTGCCCAGCATGGGGGTCCCGTATCCTCCTTGCATTTTCTGCTAACTCTGTAAACGCTTTGACAAAGAAGTAAAGCAATAGATGTTCTGTAGTCAATGATGTGTGCCAGGCACATCTGTTGCAGTGAAGAGGAAAAAAAGAGGGATGAGGTGTTTTTTTTTTTCTTTCCCCTTTCCTGAGGATAAGGAAGATAAAGAGAACAGTGAGCAGGCTTGAACATTCCTAGTTTTTTTTTTTTTTTAACTGTTCCTAACCCTGTATGTCTGTAACTAAATTTGTTTTCTGCCCTCTAACTCTGCAGAAGCTACATTTGGCACCTATTTTCCTTTGACTCTACCCCAAATACATCCTGTGTCTGGTATTTACCCTTACAACATCCTTCTCTTTGTAGTTATATTATCAGAAAGCAGGCCTCAGAGCTACCAAACTGCCAGGCTCAATTAATGGGTTACTGACGCCAGCCTATGCCTGTTTTTGACAAGATCCTAACACTTTTGTTCCTCATCACTGACTCTTGACTGGGAGTCCTCATTTCTTGAAGCGTGAACCTACTGTGATTCCCTCTCCACCGTCTGAGAATTAAAGCTACCTTTCTATTTCCTCCAAACTCCGTCTCCGTCATTCTTATTCAGCTTCGGTGGGCAGAGAAAGCCAAGATTTTGGCCAGCAATGCATCCACTCACGTTTCCCCTTTAATATTCTCAGTAACCCCCAGAGTTTGTCACTACAGGCTCCATTTTTACAGATCAAAACATCAGGCTCAGAAAGATTTGCCTGACTGCGAAGATCCTGTGGCTAGCCCATCTTGGAGTCAGGGCTGAAACCCAAGGGCTTGTGGCTGTAGTTATGTTGTGTGGACTTAAAAAGATTCATAACCTTAAAGCTGAGAGTTAAGTTTTATACAGTGGGAATTCTTAGGACTTCAAGTCCAGAAGGTAGGTATCTCCTGTGACTGTGAGAGAACTGCTCTGAGGAGGCGAAGTGGGGAGCCAGGTTACATAGAGGCTTTGTGAAAAACAAAGGGCAGATAGCCCGAGCTTCTTGTGAATTAAAGGAAAACCAAGTGCTGCAAAGAATTTAGCACTTTTCTGTGTAAGGGAAGATGCAAGCGTGTGGGCTTACTGAAATCATTCCTTTGATATGCACCTCAGTGGTCTGGGAGTGGCTGCAGCCTGATGCCTGCTACAGATGGCAGGTCTTCTTTCCTTACTAAATTCTCTCAAGGCTTTCGACTGCAAGACTGCAGTCACTAAGGGCTGTGACATCCTCTGTTTACTAATATGGCAGGAAATATTCCATTTCTCAGTTGTTTTGTTTCTTCCTTTTTATTTTAGTTTCACAGCAGGCCCTAATTGGATTGCAAGCGTTAAACCCTCAACTCCCTAGGGTGACTTCGTTTTCCAATCCTCTATCTTATCTCACTGTCTCCTCTTCCTTGGTATTAATCTGGCCTGCTGTCCTCTGTATTCTTCATCTGCTTGCAGCTTGTCCAGTTTCCTTCCCAGCTGTTCCATAGTTGGTTCTGTTTTTCTCAGTCATCTCTAGATACAGTCTAACAGCTCTTTGAAGGCGGTACTGTGCCTTGTCCATCTTTCCGTTCCTGGGAACATCGCACTCCTAGGAAGTCAATAGTTTTGAATAAAGATGGTTGGATGCGTGGATGAATCACTGCGGTACAGCTTTATGTGTTCATGGTTTCCTGCTAAGCTTGAGGCACCTCCATGTCTGCCCTTCTTGCCTCCAAGTGCAAACACAATTCCTCCTTCAACAATTTCCCCTTTTTTTCTTCCCTGAAAGTGTGCCCCCCTTGCCTCCCCACGCTTTTCTGTGGAAGGTGCAAAAACTGTGTCTGCAGTGGCAGTCTTCCTACTTGCTCCTTCTGAGAAATACTTGACAAAGGAGCAGAGCATCCAGGCGGCTCCCCAGACCTCATCCAGTGAGAGAGTTGAGAGACCCATCAATAAGTAAAGCCAGAACTTTCCCGATAGGTTTCCATTTGTGGATGCCAACTATATTACGTGAATGGCTGACTCTTGACATTTTAAAACTATAAAACAGAAGTCCGTGAACCGTATTTGTATTTCAGTTATAAGAGTGTCAAGTCTCTTGAGAGGAGAGAGTCAAGCCGAAATTATTACCATCTAGCGATATTAACCCTGATGAAAAGAGGATGCCTTTCATCTACAGGAAAGTGCTGAAGTCCTGCCATCTAGTGGCCAATAGAGGTATGACCTCTGTTGATTTTCTCTCAATTCTGAAACTGCAGTGGGGAATAAATAGCAAGCAACCGCCAACTGCCTGCTTAAGAACTCTTCTTCACCACAAGCAGAATGATCCGAGCCTGTTTCCTTCCAGTTGCATTCTTTAATGCTCAGCATGTCTGCTTCTTAAAAAAACAAAAAGCCAACAATGTATTTCACCCTTTCTAAAAATATGTTTGTCCAGTGGAAGTCTAGATATTCAATCCATATACCCAAATGAATTTTGTGGCTGGAAGGTGTATGGTGGGCTTTTTGTTCCAACTGCAGGAGATATTTTGATTTCTTTGAATCTCGGGGAACAGAAGCAGGCAAACAATGCCTTCCAAGTGCTTTCTTTCACTTTTCTTCTCTTTGTCTGGCTGCACCCTTCACTGAAACAGATTTCTAAACATGCAAATCAACCAGGATTCGAATAAACATTTCGTAGACAGGAGGACAAAGGTTAAATAAGTGATGAGATGATGATTCTTCAGTGAGACTGCGAAAGGCCTGGATGAAGCCACACTATTTGTGGTCAGCAGACGCAAAGCCCAGGCTTAGTTGGAGCCACCCTCTTGCTTTAATCTCCTTGTCTGTCCAAGTAATGCCCCGAAAGGGGGGAGGAATGCTTCTCTGAAAGCCATTGCCACACACATCTCCTGCGCATGGAGAGAGTGAAGGGCATGTACAAACTGCTGATCTGATGTTCTTGCTGGTGGGCAGATTGTACAGTGACCGAATGCATTGGGTCTGAATACATTTATCATAATTTGATTAAAGATTTGGTTCCCTTATGCTTATACCCTAGAAATTGGGTTATTCTATTTTTTTTTCAATATTACAACGAAATGAAAATGAGCTATTAACGCTGCTAGTGAAGTGAAAGTTGCTCAGTCGTGTTTGACTCTTTGAGACCCCATGGACTATTACGGTCTATGAAATTCTCCAGGCCAGAATACTGGAGTGGGTAGCATTTCCCTTCTCCAGGGGATCTTTCCAACCCAGGGATTCAACCCAGGTCTCCCACATTGCAGGCAGATCCCTTGGAGAGGGATCCAAATCTCTCCAAGTGTTTTGAATCATTNATTCTCCAGGCCAGAATACTGGAGTGGGTAGCATTTCCCTTCTCCAGGGGATCTTTCCAACCCAGGGATTCAACCCAGGTCTCCCACATTGCAGGCAGATCCCTTGGAGAGGGATCCAAATCTCTCCAAGTGTTTTGAATCATTTAGTAGCAGCTATCCACATCCCTTTCCCACATTTATAGAAGCAAACTCTGTGGAACTCTGCTCAGTGTTATGTGGATGGGAGGAGAATTTGGGGGAGAATGGATACATGAATATGTATGGCTGAGTCCCTTCACCGTCCCCCTGAAGCTGTCACAACATTGTTAATCAGCTATACGCCCATACAAAATAAAAAGTTTCTTTAAAAAACAAAAACAAAAAACAAATGCAAACTCTTAAATAAAATTGTAGAGACTGTGACTCATTCTGAGAAAGCTTGTCTTTTTCTTCTGTAGTTTACGGCAGTAATGAAACTCAGAGGTTAAGAAAATCAAGGCACCAGTAAAACATTTGGTGTGCAGGATTGTTTTTCTTGGTAAGAAGTCCAGTCCCTGGTACTGGATGTACTTTGTAAAAATGACTCACTGTTCTGAGTTAGAATACTGTAAACACCTGAGCTGGTGTAGAACTTTCCAGAAAGAAAGTTTCTATGGCATTGCAAAGACATGGTTACCTCTGAAGTGAGGTGCTGGGGGCCCGGTAGAAGACACACTGGTGTATTTGTGTAGACCTCTGGGCCCCGTGGCAGAGTGGGCAGACCGGACTCCCTGGAAGTTGCCCTGGACTCTGCATTTTTGAGTCAGGTCAGGTGACTCTTGTGTTCATCAACATTTGTGAATGCTTGCTCTGAAATAGTAGTTCTCAACTTCCCAGAGACTTTTAAAAAATAATTTTAAAACATAATGACCATACACTTTGATACTGTGTATAAAATAGACTAAGGAGAACATACTGTACAGCTCGGGCTTCCCAGGTGATACTAGGGGTAAAGAACCTACCGGCCAAGGCAGGAGACGTAGGAGATGTGGGTTCCATCCCTGGGGTGGGAAGATGCCCTGGAGGAGGGCATGGCAACCCATTCCAGTATTCTTGCCTAGAGAATCCCATAGACAGAGGAGCCTCCCAGGGCCACAAGGAGTCCAGACATGACTGGAGAGACTTAGCAGGTACACATGCACAGTAAAGCTGAGGGAGCTCTACGCAGTGCTCTGTGGTGACCCAAATGAGAAGGAGATCAAAAAAGAGGGAAAATATGGGTACGTAATAGCTGATTCACTTTGCTGTATGGTAGAAACTAGCATTGCAAAGCAACTATACCACAGTAAATATTTTAAGAAGATATATACATAGAAGGGGAAAAAATGATGTCCTGTTCCCTTGAGATCCTGAATTAAATGGCCTGAATTAATTCCCCTGAGATGCTGAGTGTGGCATGGGCATCTGGATTTTAAAATATTCAGTAGGTCGCTGTGACATGCAACAAAGGTTGACAACCCATGCTCTAAGACTGGGATGGGCAGTTTTTTGTTTTTAAATATAAAGGGCCAGGTAGTAAATATTTTAACCTTTGCAGGCCATCTGGTCTCTGCCACCACACTTATTCTACTGTGTTATTGGTGCCTGAATGCAGCCATAGATCATAAGTAAACAAACAGAGGTGGACTGTGTTCCAGAGGAGCACTGTTTACAATAAGAGGCTGTGGGTTGCGTTTGGTCTGCAGGCTGGAGTTTGCTACCGTTTGGTCTCCAATTTAAGGCAGACCCTTAAGACCCAACCAGGTGGCTCAGAGGTAAGAGAATCTGCCTGCCAAAGAGGAGAAAACGCCTGCCTAAGCACCCCAGGTTCAATCTCAGGGTGGAGAGGATCCCCTAGAGGAGGAAATGGCAAGCCCCTCCTGTATTCTTGCCTGGCAAATTCCATGGACAGAGGAGCCTGGCAGACGACATACAGTCCATGGGGTAGCAAAGAGTCGGACAAGACTTAGCGCCCCAGGCTTACTGAATCAGACTGTGTATTTCAGCCTGTACCTACATTAAAGCCCAGGAAGCACTGCTCTAGAAGACAGCGGGGTAGAGAAAGGAAAGAGCAAGTATTTGTGTGTGTGTGTGAGCTCAGTCTTGCCAGACTCTTTACAACCCTATGGACTGTAGCCCACCAGGCTTCTCTGTCCATGGGATTTCCCAGACAAGAATGCTGGAGCGGGTTGCCACTTCCTTCTCCAGGGATCTTCTTGACTCAGGGATTGAACCCAGGTCTCCTGCACTGGCAGGTGGATTCTTTACCACAAGTCATACCTTCTACCACGCCCATGGTAGAGGCTCTGAAAATCCTAGTGCCCTCTTCAGCAGGGTCTCCAGATGACTTCAGAATCACTCTTAGCCCAGTAATCCAGGTGACATGGCTTATTAGCTGTGTCATATGGAGCACAGCACTCAGCTCTTCTATTTCCTCATATATTAAATGAGATAGTTTAGAAAATTTCCAAGCTCCTTTTTTTGAGATGGTTCAGAAATTTTTGAAACTTTCCCATCTCCTGCAAGGAGATCAAACCGGTCAATCCTGAAGGGAATCAACCCTGAATATATTCATTGGAAGGACNAATGAGATAGTTTAGAAAATTTCCAAGCTCCTTTTTTTGAGATGGTTCAGAAATTTTTGAAACTTTCCCATCTCCTGCAAGGAGATCAAACCGGTCAATCCTGAAGGGAATCAACCCTGAATATATTCATTGGAAGGACTGATGCTGAAGCTGAAACTCCAATACTTTGGCCACCTGATGCAAAGAACTGACTTATTGGAAAAGACCCTGATGATGGGAAAGATTGAGGGAAGGAGGAGAAGGGGATGACAGAGGATGAGATGGCTGGATGGCATCACTGACTCAATGGACGTGAGTTTGAGCAAATTCCGGGAGATGGTGAAAGACAGGGAAGCCTAGTGTGATGCAGTCCATGGGATCATGAAGAGTTAAACACAACTGAGAGAATGAGCATCAGCAAATGTTCTGTAATGCTGACTAACTGTGGCCTAAATAATTGGTATGAATTAGTAAAAAGAAAACAAAAACCTAATTGAAATAGAAAGCAGAAAATATTATTTTGTACTTCAGAAATTGAGCAAAGTATTGTAGTGCCCAATTACTAGGGAAACTTAGAAATCTAAGAAGAGAAGATGTAAACTTAAAGAAGTATAACTCCCGTCCCCTAGAAAACCTCACATAACTGGCAAGAGGGCAATAAAAGAGGATGTTGGAGAGTCATCTTTAAAATATCAAAAAAGAACTGCTTCAATGGATCAAAGAGAAAAGGAAAATGTACAGACAGGTGAAGGGATGCCCAGAGCTGAGGATGGAATTTGAATACATTAATTTAACTTAAAAAAGGAGCCTTTCTCTATAAATAGGAAAGAAATTCCCTGCTTCCCCAGTAAAGGGTAACTGTTGTGAAGTTTATTGATTTATGGTTCAGTAGGTAAGCTCATTCCCTCTTTAGCTGTTTGGATTAGAAACCAGACTGCACACACCCTTTTTCCTCTTAGTCAGTTTGACCTTGGTCATGGCAAGTGAGTGAGTCCAGGCAGACTGAGGTCTGAATAGCCAGTGTGTTTGCTTTAACACCGGAGCTAAATGTCCACAGAGCTGTAGATGGGGGTGGCCCATCTTACATTTGCTGTTTCTTTCACAGGATGAAAAGAATGAACTATCAGAAACAAATAGACCCTTCAGTCAAAATAGGACTCAATTTTAATTCTCTGTCTACCATTTACAATTGCTTTGACTTGGGCCAAATCACTTACCATCTTGGATCTTCAAATTCCTTAACCGATAAACAATTTCATGCCTTAGGATAGCTGTGAGCATTAAAGGGATAAAGAGGATTTTACCCCAAACCATAGTACACATCAGTAATTATTAGCTTCCTTTCTGGGCCTCTTTTTTTAGGTATTCAGGGAAGTAATTTATTTTTTCTTGGTGAATGCCTAGTGATGAATATATTATTTATACAAATTTGTTAATACAGCAATGAGGAAAGAGACCATAAATGCCTGCAAGTAAACAGTTTATGAATGAGTGGAACTTGAAAGGCACATGCTTTCATATTTTTTTCCAGTCACTACTTTCATTTGTGCTCTGTCTCATCTCTCTCCCCCATCTGTTAATTCTAATTGGTGCCATTCCATAGCTTTCCAACCACTTTTAGGTATTATAAGAACATGATTACTTCTTAGGTATGAAAATGCTCAGTCAAATCTAAATAAAAATTATCTTCTCGTCTTTAGTTCAAAACTCATTTCCTTCATCCAACCAAGCCCTGAATCATGGCTTTGGGGCCCACACGGTAGCAGGGGAGGTGAGGGGGAGTTGGGGGGGTGGTGGTGAAGGGTGTGATTGAAGGCACACCAGCACAAGTCTCTCAGTCGTGTCTGACTCTTTGTGACCCCATGGACTGCAGCATGCCAGGCTTCCCTGTCCTTTACCATCTCCTGAAGTTTGCTGAAACTCATGNGGGTAGCAGGGGAGGTGAGGGGGAGTTGGGGGGGTGGTGGTGAAGGGTGTGATTGAAGGCACACCAGCACAAGTCTCTCAGTCGTGTCTGACTCTTTGTGACCCCATGGACTGCAGCATGCCAGGCTTCCCTGTCCTTTACCATCTCCTGAAGTTTGCTGAAACTCATGTCCATTGCGTGAGTGATGCCATCCAGCCATCTCATCCTCTGTCATCCCCTTCTCCTCCTGCCCTCAATCTTTCCCAGCATCAGAGTCTTTTCCAATGAGTCAGCTCTTCTCATCAGGTGGCCAAAGTATTGGAGCTTCAGCTTCAGCATCAGTCCTTCCAGTGAACATTCAGGTTTGATTTCCTTTAGGATTGACTGGTTTGATCTCCTTGCTGTTGAAGGGACTCTCAAAACCAGCATACAATAGACAAACAGAATAACTGTTGACCAAAAATCTAAAGAGCAAAGCCAGGTCATTAAAACTACAAAATTAATTGATTGTAAGTTATCTTCAAATACCTATTTGATTCCATATACATTTACTGAACACCAACTCAAGGCAAAGCCTTTTAGTTAAGTAGTTTGAAGGGGAAAAAAACCACACTAATGAAAGGAGAGGTGGATATATATATATATTCAATTTTGATATAAACTGACTATGATAAATACAAGTAGGACATAATCTCTTTGAAGGTAGGAGTTTTTCTAATCCTAAAGCTGAGAAATAATCAATAATACAAATAGAATGTACTATGAGGATACAAAAAGCAAAATACAAAATTTCATAAAGTGTCAGAAGGGAAAAGTGGGGCATAATTTGGGGGAAAACCATAATTCCAATAGGTTTTATATCTTAAGCACTTAAGGTAAGATTGTTATCAGTGTAACTTAAATGCGTCCCATGTTTCCACTCTGGACTGACATTTCTTTTCTCTGTTTCAATTCTGAACAACTTTAAAAAGTATAATTGATGAATAATATTCTATGTTACAGTTGTATAATATAGTAGTTAATAATTTTTAAGATTATGCTCCTTTTATAATTATTATAAAACATTTGCTATATTCCCCATATTGTATGCTTGTAGCTTCTTTTATGCGGAATAGTTTGAACATCAAGAGAAGGCAATGGCAACCCACTCCAGTACTCTTGCCTGGAAAATCCCATGGATGGAGAAGCCTGGTGGACTGCAGTCCATGAGGTCGGTACAGAGTCGGACAGGACTGAGCGACTTCACTTTCACTTTTCACTTTCCTGCATTGGAGAAGGGAATGGCAACCCACTCCAGTGCTCTTGCCTGGAGAATCCCAGGGACGGCGGAGCCTGACGGGGTGCCGGCTATGCGGTCGCACAGAGTCTGACAGGACTGAAGCGACTTAGCAGCCGCAGCAGTTGAACGGCAACTTCTAAAACTGTCATTGCCTTTCTTGAACACTAGGTGGCACTACAAATGCAGGCCCTGGAATAAAAATTTGTTTTTCAGATTCCTGCCTAAATACTTAGAAAGGGAATCTTTTTACCTATTTTGCGGGACTTTTTTTTAGTTAGCCAGAGCTATAGAAAGAAAAATAGTGAAGGAAAATACAAGCGGTTCTTGCTTTTGCAAGAACAGGGATTCTATCTAATATTTGGATTTTAATCAGTATTTCTTTGGTGAAAGTTACCATTTGAAAATTAAATTTTATTAAGATTTTTCTGTAAGACCTTATTTTATTTTTAGCAGATAGGACTTTGGGAAAAGATGTTTTTTTGAATTTGATATATCATCAAACTTTTTTCAATCATTGCATACTTAATCAAATTCCCTCAGATGTTTTAAACTACAGTGACAATTTCAATATTTTGTAGCTGGATTGCCTCAAATGGTTAATCATCTAAGATACATACAGATTTTACTTTAAATACTCAAATACAGATCTAACAACATCTTGCTAAGCCCTGAATTTGTAAATCAAATAAATCAGATGCACAAACATAGATCAAATTCGTCTAAGCATTTCAAACAGCTTGAGATGCAGACCACACAGTGAGCATCATAAATGATTCCTTACTGACAGACTAAGCCAAGCTCCGTTGCTTTGGGCTCTTTTGCATGGTCACATTTGTAACTGTTATGTGAGCAGAAGCTTTCTAAAATTCTCTTTTCCTCTGAAATTAACTAGCTACTTACATTTGCATGATTGCAACCCAGTGCATTTGCCCCAAGTAATTGGTCCCTTAAATTCAAAGAGAATGTTCAGGTTTTTGGCCTTATAACTCTTTTCTGTAATTATTATGTGACATCTTCAGTAAGGTCTAGTGTGTGCTGTTGGAGTTCAGGACCTCTTCCTTTGGCTGGGGTTGTTTCCTTTCACTCTCATAATTTATGCACCTCACTGTCCCCACTTTTGGGTTTCCCAGATGGCTCAGTGGTAAAGAATCTACCTGTCAATGCAACAGACACTCAGGAGACATGGGTTCAATCCCTGGGTTGGGAAGCTCTCCTGGAGGAGGAAATGGCAACCCACTCCAGTATTCTTGCCTGGAGAATCCCATGGGCAGAGGAGACTGGTGGGCTAGAGTCTACAGGGTTGCAAAGAGGTGAACACACCTGAGTGACTGAGCAGGCACTCATCCTCACTTTATAGGTGTTTCATTGACATCAGCCTGGAACTTCCTCTTTATCCTAGAGCAGGGAATAATCCTTTATCCTTTGTCTCAAATACAGTTCCTTCAGCACTAGATACTGGAATCAAGACAAGCAGGCTTGTACCTTTGATCAAAATTGTGCCAGACAGCAATTCTCAGCCATTGATCATGAACTATGTTACCAGCCAAATGAACTCCTCTAACTTTCAATTCATTTGTGCTTTTGATTTCCTATTATCTATTGCCTTCCAGGACCAAAAGTGTTAGAGAATTTAATCTGATACCAAAAGTATCAGACATATTGGAGACCATATTCACTCAACTCTGCAGTTGTACAGAGAAAGATTCTGAGGTTCCTTCATAGGCCTGACCAAGGTCAAATATCTGGGCAAGATTAGAGTTGACACTTGAAGCCAGGAATCAAACTCTTTCTGAACAGTTCACCTGATACGATGTGGGTTTATGACAGGGGCCAATTCTGTGTTAGGTACTTCCTATAGAATGGCAGGGAGTCATTTAATTAAATCCACTTTTTTTTTTTTTTTTGAAGAAAAATCAATAACCTTGAGATCACAAAACTATTGACCTTAGAAAATGACTTGATTTTATGAACTTCAGTGATAGCTACAATTTATTGAATAAGTAACATGTTGCAGGAGTGGAATTGCTGTTTTCCACATGTAACAACAATATTGTAAGGAAGAAATTATTAACTAATATAACAGGTGAGGTAACTGAGACTAAGCTGTTAAGGAACTTTTTCAAGGTAAAAAAGAAAAAGATCTGGAATGAATTTCAGAAACATCTGCTCCAAAACCAGTGCTATTTCTTCAGTGTTGGAAGTTCTCTTCATTTTTGTTTAGTTTTAGTTTCCACTGTTTTTATTTTTAATATAAGACTTCCTATAATTATATAGCTCACTAACAGTTTATTTCAAAATTGGTTTGAAATTATCTTTTACCTAGGTATGTTATTAAGTCCAGTTTCAAATGACTGTTACTCAATTTATGGCATAGGGTTCTAGATGGGCCTATTTATCTCCCTGAAGAGAAATAATTCTGCACTTCTAATAGTCCTGGAAACACTTGATCTTATGGATGCAGCCTCTGAAATTGATGGTGTCGGGGTCCTAAGGGTTCACGGTCACTGCAGCTGCTCAGTAGTCCTGATGGGGACCTAGGTTTGATCCAAGCTCCACAAGCTATGGTATATATGCTTTAGTCTTCAAACCTGCTGCTTCATTGTGGAGAGATACACCTGCCAGTGGGGTTTCCTCAGTGACTCAGAGGTAAAGAATCCACCTGCAATGCAGGAGATGCAGGAGGCCAGGGTTCCATCCCTGGGTCGGGAAAATCCCCTGGGGGAGAGGATGGCAACCCACTCCCCATTCTTGCCTGGAGAATCACATGTACAGAGGAACCTGGTGGGTTACAGTCTGTAGGGTCACAAAGAGTCAGACATGACTGAAGTAACGCCTGCCCCTGTCTGTATCTCACACCTGTCTGTATCTCTACTACACTAAGAGAAGGTCATTGTACCAAGAAAGCAAGTTTTCTAAGGAGCCCCACCTAGCAGCCTTCTGCTTCTGTCTCTCTACTCCCACAGGGCCACTCTTAGAGAGGTTACTAGGGAGAAACTAGGGAGAAACTAGGGAGGAGGAGGTGGTGGGTAAGTATTGACTCAGGCAACCTACAAAAGGTAAATTACAAAAAAAAAAAAAAAACCACCACACACACAAACCCTCTGGAATTTAGAAAAATTGTGCAAGGGGTGAAAGTTCAATGACAAATCCTGAAAAGTTGAAGCCTGTTTTATGGCCGCAGGATTTCAGCAGAGTCAGGAAATACTTCAAGCTGCCAGTCTCCAGCGCAGTACGCCAAGTTGGGGAAAAACCAAATCCACAGAGTGGGATGGTCTACATCTGTCTCACGCAGGGATTAGTTCTAAAGTATGCGCACTGTCTCTGGAAAATCCTTTAGAAATGAATCAAGTTAACCACGGATATATTGATTCTTAGTGAGTGCAGTGTAGAAAATGTCTGCTTCAAGTTTTCAAACAGATCTCTTTTATTTTTGGTTGACCATCAGATGAATAGTTGGCTTTTATTTATGCACATGGTTGTATAAAAAATACATACCTTTAAAACTATAATTGCACTTAAGTATCTCAGATAATGAATAGCTCATATGCAGCGGACACTTGCTAATTCCTTACCAAATACCTACTTTCTTTTTTTCTCCTTAAACAAAATTTTGTTGTTACTATTACCGTATTTTTACCCTCCCAGATTCTGTGTGACTAGGGTTGGTCGAATGATGCTTCTCTGTCTAATAAAAAATTTAGATGCTTAAATTGTGAAATATAATTACATAGAGAAAGAATATGTATATTCAGTTTGGGCTTCCCAAGTGACACTGTGGTAAAGAATTCACCTGCAAATGCAAGAGACACAGCTTTGATCCCGGGGCAGAAAGATCCTCTAGAGCAGCAAATGGCAATCCACTCTGGTATTCTTGCCTGGGAAATCCTGCGGACAGAGGATCCTGGTGGACTATAATCCATAGGGTTGGAAAAAGTCTGACATTGCTGAGCGGCTGAGCACATGCATGTATGCACACACACATATTCAGTTTAATAAATAATTATTATGAAGACAACACCTGGGTAACCACACCTATCAGATTTTTAAAATCTTGTTTGAGGGAGTCATCCATGTTCTTATAGCTTTAGTTCACTTCTTTTCATTGTTGCAAGGTATTTCATTGTATGAATATATTCGGGTCTAATATTGTAACCACTTTGATACAATGGATGATGACAGGATTATTTTATAGTGTATAAAATTAGCAAAGTGCTGTGGTGTACAGCCTTGACATACTCTTTTTCCTATTTGGAACCAGTCTGTTGTTCCATATCCAGTTCTAACTGTTGCTTCCTGACCTGCATATAGGTTTCTCAAGAGGCAGGTCAGGTGGTCTGGTATTCCCATCTCTTTCAGAATTTTCTACAGTTTATTGTGATCCACACAGTCAACGGCTTTGGCATAGTCAATAAAGCAGAAATAGATGTTCTGGAACTCTCTTGCTTTTTCCATGATCCAGCGGATATTGGCAATTTGATCTCTGGTTCTTCTTCCTTTTCTAAAACCAGCTTGAACATCTGGAAGTTCATGGTTCACGTATTGCTAAAGCCTGGCTTGGAGAATTTTGAACATTACTTTACTAGTGTGTGA
>SJYV01030685.1:581956-660658 GCA_006410875.1 Neotragus pygmaeus
GTATGGATGTGAGAGTTGGATTGTGAAGAAAGCTTAGTGCTGAAGAATTGATGCTTTTGAACTGTGGTGTTGGAGAAGACTCTTGAGAGTCCCTTGGACTGCAAGGAGATCCAGCCAGTCCATTCTGAAGGAGATCAGCCCTGGGATTTCTTTGGAGGGAATGATGCTAAAGCTGAAACTCCAGTACTTTGGTCACCTCATGAGAAGAATTGACTCATTGGAAAAGACTCTGATGCTGGGAGGGATTGGGGGCAGGAGGAGAAGGGGACGACAGAGGATGAAATGGCTGGATGGCATCACTGACTCAATGGACGTGAGTCTGAGTGAACTCTAGGAGTTGGTGATGGACAGGGAGGCCTGGCGTGCTGCAATTCATGGGGTCAAACACGACTGAGTGACTGAACTGAACTGAACACCTGAAACTAATATAAACTGGTGTGTCAAATAAGACAATGAAAAAAAGATTATGTTCTGTTTATTTACTTTGCTACCTATATCTGTATCACGTTTGTTCTCATTTTGCTTCTTATTACACATTCTTAGATTTCCCTGGTGGCTTAGACAGTGAACAATCTGACTGCAAATTAGGAAACCTAGGTTCAATCCGTGTGTCAGGAAGATCCCCTGGAGAAGGAAATGGAAACCCATTCCAGTGTTCTTGCCTGGAGAATTCCGTGGACAGAGGAACCTGGTGGGCTAGAGTCCATAGGGTTGCAAAAAGTTGGACATGAATGAAAGACTAACATTTTCATTTTCACATTCTTAATATATGTATCTTGGTGCAGAGAAGTCATTATNAGTGCCGAAGAATTGATGCTTTTGAACTGTGGTGTTGGAGAAGACTCTTGAGAGTCCCTTGGACTGCAAGGAGATCCAGCCAGTCCATTCTGAAGGAGATCAGCCCTGGGATTTCTTTGGAGGGAATGATGCTAAAGCTGAAACTCCAGTACTTTGGTCACCTCATGCGAAGAGTTGACTCATTGGAAAAGACTCTGATGCTGGAAGGGATTGGGGGCAGGTGGAGAAGGGGACGACCAAGGATGAGATGGCTGGATAGCATCACTGACTGGATGGACGTGAGTCTGAGTGAACTCCGGGAGTTGGTGACGGACAGGGAGGCCTGGCGTGCTGCGATTCATGGTGTCGCAAAGAGTCGGACACGACTGAGCGACTGAACTGAACTGAAGACAGTTTCTGTCACGAGTGCTGAACTTTACCATTAAGGAGAGAGTGGATGGGTGTGTCTATCCACTAACAAAACTTTATTCACAAAACAGGCAGTGGACCGGGACTGGCGCGGGGGCTGCAGGTTGCTCACCACTGGCTTAAGCCTTCTCCCATCTTTGTGGAATTCTCGAGGCTCAGACCATGCCCCACTCGTTTTTGTGTCCCCAGTGCCTGGCAGGGTCCCTGGCAGGAAATATTTAGGGAAAGGAAGATCCAAGTGAAGGTCTCAGACCTGCCATTTATCTTCTGTAAACTACTTGTTTTCCAAACCTTTTTAAAAATCTCATCAATGGAAATAAATATTCCTGCTTTGTCTGATGCAGATGGTGGTTGTGAGAATCACATGAATAATGCATAGGAACATGAAGCACAGTACAAATGGAAGCTGTTTCACTGCTCACGTGATTCCACTATACAGACCTTTATCATGTGAGTCTGAACCCAGGAGGGGGTCTATGATCTACCTGCCCGTCGCTCCGCCCATCTGATGGGTGGTGTGGGGCTTAGCCGCAGCCCACTCTCTGCCCTACCGCTTCGTCTAGCTCTGGGGACGACGCCCAGGGGTGAGGCTCCTCAATCATTTCTCCTCTCCCATCGCTCCACTCGCTTTGTCCTAGCTTCCAGATTCCATAGTTGTCCCCGGGCAGGTGTGAAACAGACTGTGTTTGTGACAGGTGAATGGCTTGATGGCCTCTGAGGCCTCCCAGAGACTAGAGCATGTTCTCTGGGTTAGAATCAACAGGGGTAGAGGCTGATGACAGCATGGTAGTGGATGGTGAGGAGGATGGCATCAAGGTTTCTAGGCTGGGAGACTGGATGGGATGAAACTCATAACTGGCATCACGAATTAAGAAAGGGGAAACGTCTGGCAGTGACTGGGGCTAGGGAGATCAAGAGCTGGAACCAAATATGTCCGGTTCTGAAATGCCCAGGTCTGTGAACAAAACACCTCTGCAGGTAGTCTGACGCTGTGTTTCTGAATTACTGCCTGCAGATACGCACAGCGACAGATTAGTGCTACAGGGCCACATGCCAGCAGCTAGCTCTTAGAATAAACTAATGAAATGACTAGAATAGTACTACATGAGGCAACTAAGGACTACACTCACACATCACTGCCACAGGATATTGTGGGGGAGCAGAGAGATAATGAAAGCCCAACCGAGCCAACGCAAAGCTCAGTCATCTTGCATCAGATTAAAAAAACAAACACGCAGCAGGGTTTATTACTGTGGCTGCCTGGAAGCAACCTGTTCAGAAATCAGAGAGAGAAGCTGAAACAAAAGAGCAAATAGAAGCCTATCAAAACACGGAGTGGGGAAGGACCGTGTGCATGGAGTCCGAAAAGAACTCAGAAGTATCCCAGGCCAGGCCCTGGACTCCATGCAGACAGGCAGGCAGGCCCTCTTAGGGGAACTCAGGACGAGGATATAAGGAATTTCTCGTCATTTGTTCCCAGTACCAACAAGGAACAGTTGCAAATGATGTATACATAAATACAAATCCAAGTGGCTCAGGTCATATAAATATATAATATATATAACTTGAAATAATCACATTTTCACTCACTTTTCATTTTCTTTCTTCAAGAACAGAGAAAGAGCTGGTGTGTGTCCTCTATTATGTTTGTTTTGGCAGAAAAAATAGCCGAGGAGCTGACCTACACTCTCTGTGCACCGCTCAAGCCCTGTGACCTGGCTCCCACCCCATGCGGCCTCTTCTCCTGCAGGGCCAGCTTGGCCTTGCACCCCCTGGCCCCTAGACCAGCCAGGAAGTTTCTGGACCTTCGGCCACCTCTGTGAAGGCTGGAAGTGCTACCTCCCTTACGGCTCTACAGTGCAAACGCCCCTCCTCACTGGGGCCCTCAGTGGCAACCCCTCTGCAGCGCAGACCCTACCTGCCCACTGAAAAGTGGGCTGCAATTTCCCCTGTACCCCCAGCACGCTCTGTTCCAGGGGTCATACATATCCTCCTGCCAGTGAGACTAGTTGTTCCTACAGTCATCTCTTGCATCAGACTCTGAATTTCCTGAGTCTTTGTTTTGTCTGCCTCAGTAGCAAACCAGTACAAAGTATTCGTGGAGTGAGTGAACAGCCATCTTATCAGATACTTCCTCTTAATTGAGAGATATGCATCCATCAAGAATTAGTGTATTAGAAATTCTTGATTAAATCATACATAATAAAACTTGTTACAGCATACACTTGAGTAATAAAAATAACAGCAATAAGCAAATAACATCTACTAAGCATCCCATGAAGTAGACAGACCTTGTCCCTGCTCAGCAGACATACTCGTCCCCCTTTTCCCTGAAATCCACCCTTACTCCCTCTCAGGGCGTCTGTCTGATCTCAGTCAGGGCATCCCTGTTTCCTCCATCCTGCAGACAGACTCTCAGAACTAGGGATTCGGGGGCTCCAGGCCCTAGCCCCTGAATGGCCATCTATTGTGTTCTCAGCCTCCCTGCACCCTCATCCCGAGGGTTTCAGCTCAGCCGCTCTGATTCTGAGGTCACCTTCTGCAGAGGGGTGCCCCGGGTGCTGGGGAGGACCTTGCTCTCCTTCTGCAGGTCCACAGCTCCCTTCCATCTCTCACGCCAAGGGAGGAAGCAGGCAACAGATGGTGACCCCCGCCCTCGTTCTCCCTCCACTCACAGGCATCTGAAGGCCGGACGGGTTTCCTAGGGAACCCAAGTACCCCATACTGGCGATCCCCAGCCTCTCCCAAAGAAAGCACCAAGCAGGGAGGAGGAAGACAGAGGGGAAGACGAGACCGATGGGAAGCCGCAGGAGGAGCTCCATGCCTTCCTTCCAAGTTGCCCCATTGAAGCTAGCCGCCCCACATCTCCCCTTCACCCCCACAAGCCGGCCACAGTCTCAGCATCTTCACAAAGTTTCACTCCCCCTCTCCCTTTCGGGGCTGTAACTACACGAGCCCTCCTGGGCCCCAGGACTTGACAGCCTCGGGAAGCACTCACCAGCCTGCTTCTTCATCTACCTCTCCCCTGCCCAGGAGAGGAGACCCGCTTCCTCCCTGCGTGGGGTCCAACCAGTTGTCTTCTAGGATTTTCCAACAACTAAGGACCCCTTGTATGTGGATTCAAGCCCCCTTCCCCCTCCTCCCTTCTCAGGGATGGAGGAGGGTGGTCTCCATCTGCTCGGTGGCTGTCTTGCATGCTTGGCTCCCTGGCATTGTCAGAGGGAGCGATCTGGGAGGAGAGAGGGGCTGTGTTTAACCACTGAGAGGGCTCCCTTGGTGGCAGGGGCACCGGCAGGTCTGGCCCTCCTCGCCCTGCCTGAGGTCACGGGGTCTCAGCAGGAGTGGGGGATGGGGATCAGCAATATCAGGTGGCCCCGATTCCCACCAGGGGAGGGGGCGGAGGGGGACACCTGGGTTTAGGATTAAGGATTTGGCTGAAAACAACTGTTTCCTGCCCAACACCCAGAACTAATCTATTGGTTGAAACNGGGGGATGGGGATCAGCAATATCAGGTGGCCCCGATTCCCACCAGGGGAGGGGGCGGAGGGGGACACCTGGGTTTAGGATTAAGGATTTGGCTGAAAACAACTGTTTCCTGCCCAACACCCAGAACTAATCTATTGGTTGAAACCTGAACCACTTGGCTATTTATTAGGTTGAGAACAAGGGAAGGAGGGGGCAGGAAAGGAGAACAAGGGAAGAGGTCTTTCCCTTGGGGTGCCCACCATGAGCACCAGGTGAGCTTCTCAGGCTCCCTCCAGGCTGCCAGGGGCCCAGGGCGCGGGCAGGTGCCTTGGTGCTCACAAGCCACCAGGCCGCTCGTGAAGGCTGCGCCCACCCGGCACGTGTCCCCCTTCTGGGAAGGAGGTGCAGGCCCCTCACTGCGGGGGCAGAGCTGGCTGGGACACTAAGTCAACAGAGCTTGGACAGGGAGACCTGCTGCATGATTTTGCGTAGCTGATTTGCGTGGGTCTACCAAAAGTCTTTTAACCTTCTGCTTATAATGGATCTTGGGTTATTTTTATTTATTTTCCCCATCACCACAATGCTTCAATGAATATCCCTCTACATATAATATAGAGGAAGTGGGGTGGCTGCCTTATCCTGTCTCTTTAACCCCACGCCAACTGGAACCTGAACTATATCTTAGCCTGGTATAGAGAGACAGCCCAAAGTATAAGTGGCCAGTCCAACCCTGGACATCCCACCACACAAGCCAGTAGTTGCTGGACACACTGGAAGGGACTGCACCGGGGCTGCAATCCAACCGAGCCAGCTTTCTGACATTCTCTGGGGCTGTGTATTTTCTCCACATTATCATTATTGCTTACTCGTTCATCCTCCAAGAGGCAGGACTAGGAAGCACATATGGAATGGAAAAGACTCTCCAATGTAGCCAGTGCCGCTGCCTGTGAGCTGGTCAGACTCTGCACAGGGGCTGCCTTCGATAGGGTTTGTGGATATCTGTGAATTTCCATCATTCTGGTTCCGCTCACTGCCACTGCTCAGTGTTAGCTGAGCTCTGACCAGGCTCCTTACAAAGACTAGCAGGTAAAACAGACTGTAAAGGAAAGAGAAGTTAACAAGTAGGGTATGCAGACAGCCTCCAGCTTGGAGACACCAGCTAAAGAGTCACAGGCAACAAACAGCCTTCCCTCAGTGGGGGGAGAAATTCTGCCACCTCCAGGAAGGAGAAGCAGAGCCCCCACCTCTCCATAACTCAAGAGCCAGCTTCGCATTCATCTCCCTGTTTTCCACCCTCAGGGAGAGAGTTTCACAGCAATTAGACACACATCTTTTTCACAGCTGGAGGGAGAGGAGAGAGGGCTTGTGAAGCTCCCCACCCTCTCCACGTGGGGAAGAAAACAGCAGGATAGCAGAGCTGGCCCCCTGCTAGCTGACGGCCTGTTAGCAGAGGCTAGAGAGAAGAGTAATCATAACCTACAGACACGATTCTGTGTGTGCAAGGGTGCAGCCGAAGGTCTGGGGAGGGTGAGGACGGACCTGGGTTAGAAGGAAAGACAGAGACTGGAGACAGAAGGCCTGAAAGGGGGCTTGGACTTAGTATGAAAAGACCTAAGGTTCCTCAAAACATGAAACACAGAATTACTGTGTGCCCCAGCAAACCACTCCTGAGTATACACCAAAGAACTAAAAATATATGTCCACATGAGAACTTGTGCATAAATGTCTTCAGCAGCATAGTTGATCACAGACAAAAAGTAGAAACAATCTGAATGTCTATCAGCTGAGGATGGATAAATAAAATGCAGTGTATCTATATATAATGGAATATTATTTAACCACCAAAAAGGAATGATATAGACAGGCATGCTACAATGCGGATGAACCTTGAAAACACCAGGCTGAGTAAAAGAGGCCAGACGCAAACGACCACGTATTGTACCGTTCCATTAATATGAAATATCTGAAATAGGCAAATCCACAGAAGTAGGAAACAGATCGATGATTGTCTAGGTAGAGAAAGACTGAGCTTCTCCAGTGGCTCAAATAGTAAAAAGCTGCCTGCAATGCAGGAGACCTGGGTTCGACCCCTGGGTCAGGAAGATGCCCTGGAGAAGAGAATGGCTACCAAAACAGTATTCTTGTCTGGAGAACTCCATGGACAGAGGACCTAGTGGGCTATAGGCCACGGGATCGCAAAGAGCCGGACACAACTGAGTGACTAACCCTCACTCCCTGAGAGAAAGGCTGGGGTCAGGGGGGAGAGGAGGGGCTGCTAATGGGTACGGGGATTTTTTGGTGAATGGAGAAGGTAATGAAAATGTTCTAAAATTAACTGTGGTGATTAATGCCCAACTCTGTGACTATATTAAAATTCAGTGCACAATATTTTTAAATGTATTTTTTATTGAAGTATAGTTGATAAGCATGTTGTATATTTTATAATGGTGAATTGTATGGTATGTGAATTCTGTCTCGGTGAAACTATTGTTTAAAACATCAACGAGAAAAAAGGATTAATTACATAAGAACTTGGAAGACTTTGTTAGAAAACTGTGATACTTCAATAAGGAAAATAAATGATTAAATTTATAAACGTAGCTTCAAATGTTCAAAGGAACTCAAGTTTATTAATGGACTCAAACAGATGATTATTAAAATTTATGAGATTTATAAAAAAAATTGTAAAATATATCAGTTGAAAGGTTTAAGAAAAAACTAGGTTTGGGGATCAGTATATTGAATATTGATTTTTTTAAAAAGACTTTGGGCTAACTCCTTGCAAGCCACCCAGAACAAGTCAGAGTCTGTGTACTCCCTGCCTCCGCAGTGAGCTGCACAGCGCTGTGCTGAGACCTCGGTCTCCGTTTCGGCAGCTCCCCTGAAGGCTGGTGGCTGTGCCCCACCCGGCTTGCTTCCAGACCCTCGCTTCAGCACTCCAGTCACCGGCCACTGCATTCCCAGGCTCCCTGAGCGGGCTGTCTGCTTGCAGCCAGGCCCCTGTCCATCTGAGGAGCTACCATCTGGACCCATCTGCTCACTATGTCACTCATGTTAAGCTGCTTACTCCACCCTCCCTTTGTGGGATTCCAGGCCCAGTTTCAACAGACCAGGGTTCTAAAGCCATTTGAAAACCACAGGATGAGCTCAAGCAGGAAAGAAAAGGGTAGGGGCAGGGGAGCAAGAAGGCTGTTTGAAGAAGCTTGGGGTGGGGAAAGGAGGACGGACCTCCAGCCCCTTCACTGACTGTGAGCTTTTTGGGGTCAAGGGCGGTGTCCTCTCCTTTCTTCCTATACTCTTCACAGAAATGAGCACCAGATGAAAGCAGAACAGGACCCACAGGACCCCCATGCAGCCCGGGGGAAACATGCCGGACGGGGATGCCGAGCTACAGCCTCAAGAGGAAGGGATGTGCCATGATCCGTCTGGCTCAGGAAGGGGGTGCAGGCTTGGGAGTCACACACCCGAGGTTCCCTCTCAGCTCACAGTTCAGCAATTCGTTTACCCTCTCTCTCTGTCAGAGCCTTAGCTTGCTTGTCTTTGAATGAGATAATACACATTTATTATAATATTATTCTGATTACTAATTAAATGAGTTGATTTAATTCATTTTAAGTGAATTAACGGGCTAATGCATCTGTATAGCATCTGACGGGCTTCCCTTGTAGCTCAGTTGGTAAAGAATCGGCCTGCAATGCAGGAGACCCACGTTCAACGCCTGGGTTGGGAAGATCCCCTGGAGAAGGCAATGGTGACCACTCCAGTATTCCTGCCTGGAGAATCCCAGAGACAGAGGAGCATGGGGTGGCAAGAGTCAGATATGACTTAGCAACTAAACCACCACCAAGATAGCCTCTAACACAAGGCCTGGCCCAAACTTGACTTTCAAAAGCTATTGGTTATTTCTTCTTCCCCACAAGTGACAGATGGTACAGTGCTTTGCTACATGGCTTTGGACAAGCTGGACTTTCAACCCTAGATGTGTCTTATAGATCTACAAAATACACACTGCCTGTGCTAATAACCATACCCTAGCTCTGGGGCCTGGAGAAGGCAATGGCGACCCACTCCATTGTTCTTGCCTGGAGAATCCCGGAGACGGAGGAGCCTGGTGGGCTGCCGTCTATGGGGTCGCACAGAGTCGGACATGACTGAAGCGACTCAGCAGCAGCTCTGGGGCCAAGGAGTCATTACCCTCTTGTCATGCGGTCATCTGCATAAGTGCCGTCTACTGTGGGCCAGACAGAAGGGCAGCTCCTGTGAGATTCCAGAGCAGCCAAAGCAGCCCTTTCTTTGCTCCCCTCTCTCCTGCCTCAACCCTGCATCCTGAACCAAAGCGCCAGGAGCTCCTGGAGACCACCCCCCACCCCCATTCCACCCCTGCTCACCCAGCCTCTTCCTCCAGTGGCCCCATGCCCCATGACAGGCGGGAGTCGACCTGAAAGGAGCCAGGTCCGTTCTTCTGAGGCTTCCATCCTGCTGTCAATATTGGTCTAGCTGCTGATATTCCAAGGATAGCACATCCCTGGCTGCATTTTTAAGGCTCCCGTCTGACATGACAGGGAGGCACAGGGAGGAAAGGACCAAGACAGCAGGAGGGAGCGGCATCTGTTCCCTCCTCTCCCTCCAGCCCTCTGCATTTACATCCAACTCAGACACTGGTCTGGGTCCAACTGCCGTCCTGGCAGGCTTCTGCAGGCTGGAGATGTGAAAATACAGAAGCTTGGAGGAGGGGGTGTGGGACAGACAGGGGACGCCGTTCCCTGTGTTATGAGATGCGCTGTTTGTCTAGGGGTCTGCGGCTGAGTGCTGGCTATGATGCTTACGCCAAAGACACCGCCGGCTCCAGCGGTGGAGGGGAAAGCCGCGTTAATGCCCCAGTAAGTGCACACACCTGTGTGTGGCAGGGCCTCTCTCTGCTGTAGTCTCTAGTCCACCCGTTAGAGTCAGAAACTCACGGGGTGACACGCTGTCTCAAACCCAGCAGCCCCACCTCCGCTACACAGGGGGGTTCAGCAGGGCGGCAGAAAGGCTGGGCGGGTGTAGAAGTGGCTGCATCGCCTCCACAGAGATGAGGCAGACAGCACATGCCACTGAGGGGACCAGCTCTCCGGTGGCTCCACACCCAGCCCTGCACACCTCAGCACCCAGGACAGGGTGGTAAGCATGGGTGCTGTCTCAGGGGCCCGGAGTTGGTCCTGGGGAGGAGAGTTCCCAGTGAAGCCCCACGGCCCACCCCCGATCATCTCCCAGCCTGGCCAGGGAGGCCCGCTGCAGTGTTTTTGGAGGGAGAAGGCCCAGCACCTGGCAGGGAGGCTGAGGGGTGTGAATGCAATTAGCCAAATGACGCCATCTGAGACACCGAAGGCCTGGGGAGGCTGGTGGTTCCTCTGCCTGCGTCAGAGGGCAGGTGTCCGCTCCGAGCGCCTGGCAGGCCCAGGAGCTGAGGCACCGAGGGAGGGAGAGGTTAGTCTGAGAGGGCAGGTGCTCACGCTGGCCTGGCGAGGGGGAGGGCGGACGGGGCGTGTGTGGGAGCAGAGGGGCGGCTCCAGATGGCTAAGGCCCAGGACAAGNCCAGGAGCTGAGGCACCGAGGGAGGGAGAGGTTAGTCTGAGAGGGCAGGTGCTCACGCTGGCCTGGCGAGGGGGAGGGCGGACGGGGCGTGTGTGGGAGCAGAGGGGCGGCTCCAGATGGCTAAGGCCCAGGACAAGAGGAGAGCCAGAGAGGAGGAGGGCAGACAGACAGACGATTTACTCATCTGAGGCCTCCCAAGCGGAGACACAAAATCAGATTTCTACCTAGAACCTGGCTAGAGTCCTGCTCAGAATCATCTGTGCAGCCCAGCCCACCCCGAGAACGCTCCGCAGCCCTGAAGTCAAACGGCCAGCTGCGTGGTCCCAGCGCTGCAGGATGGCCGGGGTTCCCATCTGGGCGCGGGCGCTTTCTCAGCCGTGAGCGCTGAGCACACTCCTTCACCTGTCGTGACACCCATAAAACGTGGTAACAATGCGCGTGGTTTCACAGAGTTGCTGTGTGGAGAATTACAGGTAACACGCTGAGCACAGGTGGCCGGGGAGCCCTCCAGCGCTGATTCAGGCAAGGCTGACTGTTCAGTGCAGTTCAGTTCGGTTCAGTCGCTCAGTCGTGTCCGACTCTTTGCGACCCCACGAATTGCAGCACGCCAGGCCTCCCTGTCCATCACCAACTCCCGGAGTTCACCCAGTCTCACGTCCATCGAGTCCGTGATGCCATCCAGCCATCTCATCCTCTGTCATCCCCTTCTCCTCCTGCCCCCAATACCATCCTCTAAAGAGCCTGCTCAGTCCTCCTCCTCTTAGAACTTCCTGGGCCCTCAGTAGCCACAGTGTGTACTCTTGTTTTCTTCTTTTTTTAAGTTTCCCAGACAATCTAAAAGTCCTCTGATCCTTTGACCCTTCATGATGCCTCAGACTGGAGGAGGCGGTGTGGTGTCCCAGCAAGAAAAATGGCTCACGATCCAGGACATCTGAGTCCTAATATGAGCTCTGCTAGGAATTCGTTTTGTGGATGTTAGAGAAATAACTTCTTGAGCCTCAGTTTATCCATCAATCAAATGGGAATGCTGACACCAGCCTTGCCCTCATCACAGAACTTTCATGAAAGTCAAATGACACAACTAAACAAATGTACTATAAAAATAAAAGCTCTGAACCAATATTAGGCTTGCAGATGAGACTGGAAGTGTCCAGAGGTATGAACTAGAACAGGTCTGCCCTGCATCAGGCAGGCTGCGGTAGGGTGGGACTCCAGCTGCCATTCAGATGGACTGCTGGACAGGGACACTGCTGTCATCAGAGAAGCGGGTTCCTCAGGGAGGGATCTGGCTGGGCCACCCTGAATGTGTGTGCCCAGCGAGGAGGGCAGAGGGGCCTCTGGAGGGAACACAGAAATAGAAAGTAGGGAGGGTGCAAGTACCAAGAGAGTGGGCATAGCGACCCAAAGCTGGACCAGCTCCTGATTCTGCACACACATGGGGTCTGTTCCTATGCTGTTCCACAGATACTTACATGCCTGTTATAATACCCTACGCCTTATTTTTGCAACCAGAGTCCTCCAAATACAAAGCAAAAAACCCCTGGTGTCCCCCTGGTACTGCCAGTATGCTTAAGTTCAGTCTTTAGTAACAACGATCGGGTGAAAAAGTCCTGTGGTCAGATGGATTTCCCAGGTGGTCCCTGAAACCTGACACTGTTCTAGGGCAAGTTGCAGATCTAGAAGAACCCCCACAGAAACTAACTTCATAAAACAGGTATATCCGAGCCACTGCTGCTATGACAAATAATAACTTTCACATACTGAAAACCTACTGCTACTGCTAAGTCACTTCAGTCGTGTCTGACTCTGGCAGCGCACCAGGCTCCGCCGTCCCTGGGATTCTCCAGGCAAGAACACTGGAGTGGGTTGCCATTTCCTTCTCCAAAGCATGAAAGTGAAAAGTGAAAGAGAAGTCACTCAGTCATGTCCAACTCTGTGCGACCACATGGACTGCAGCCTACCAGGCTCCTCCGTCCATGGGATTTTCCAGGCAAGAGTACTGGAGTGGGGTGCCATTGTCTTCTCTAGAATGCCTACTCTAAGCCTACTATATGCCAGGCACAGTGTAGGGCTCCTTTATGTTTCATCTTGACCACAAGATATTCCTTATTACCCCCATGTAGACAGCTAGAGTGGCTTGAAACTTTCCTACAGTCACAAAGCAAGGAGAGCTGGATTTTGTCCAGAGCCCAAATCCATGTTATCAGCATATCCCGTTCCTAACTTTCAGCTCCCTCCCTGCCTGCATCCTCCCAGCCCAATCCCCAGCTCTTTCTGGGAGGAAGGAAGACGTCTGAAAAGGGAACTGGAGTAATGAGGCAGATACCCACACTCAAGAATGGGGAAACGCTTCTCTGTTCAGGCTTCCAGGTCAGACTCCCTCAGCCCAGAAGCCTCCAGGCTGCTCGTTTGTGGTTCAGTGACAATTACTCCTTGGTTAAAACGGTAGCCCTTAATTCTTGCATGTCCTGTTCTGACATTCCTGCCTGGAGACTGTGAGAGGAGCTGCCGGGAGCAGCAGCAAATTTTATCCCAGAATGGAACAATGTAGACCCTGGATACAGGGTCGTCAGCTTCAGCCACGAACCATGCCATGGACAGCTGTCCATCCACCAGGGCCCCCTGCCCACCCAGAGAAGGGCTTCTCACAAGGCCCCCCATATGCTGGTGCTGTCATTCAGGAGGCTCCCCGGTTGCAGAGGCCAGGCTAAGGGGGGTGCGGGTCACAAACACAGCTGTTCCCCAGTTTTTCAAATGAGGTGAACAGTTGGGACAATATGCAGGGCTAATGCTGGCTCACTACATCTGCTGGAGAAAAAGGAACAAGTGCATCCCCAAAGTCAGCCTCCCGGCCAAGGACAGCCTTGCAGTCTGGCTCTGTGGCCCACTATGGGGAGGAGGATGGAGCTGTCCCTCAGAAGATTCCAGAGCCAGAAACTTCTCTCATCAAAGAGAAGGGGCAGGAGGCAAGAAATTCCCCCACCCCGCCCCAGAGCCAGGGAGCCAGGCACTCACCTTCTCTGCCTCATTCAGCCTCCTTCCTGTAATGCCAGAGGGGGCTCCCTTCCCGGCTGCAGAGGCAAGGAAAACTCCAGCGTCCCAAACTGCACATAAGTCAATCAACCTGTCACAAAGCAAACACAAAGAAGAACCCCAGGGTCACTCGAGGAAAGAAAGAGAAAAGGCTTTGTGCTTTGTAGCTTGTTCATTCACTGGGAAATTACATCTTTGTCTACACCCGTTTGCACAGTTTCACATAGCAAAAGAGCATCTTTGTTCACAGAAATTCAAAGCATTCTGCAAGAAATGGGAGAGATTCTGCAAGGTGCCTAAGAGTGCTGGACTCTGGGGAAGGAAGGTCGTCTCTCTCTCTCTCCATAAGATCATTATTGTGACCTGACACCATAATCAAATTGCAGAATCCTTAGTCACCTAAAGGAAGGAAGCCATATCTCAAAGAATTTCTCCTAAGAAATTTCTCCCAAGGGAGAATTTACCCAATAATTATTTCATTAATTTTCTTCCTTAAGTATTATGTTTTTCTTCCCTATCTACAGATAATCAAACCGAGTTTATCATAAATAAATTGCACATGAAAAAGAGACCTGATTTCGGTGTTAGGAGACATGGGTTTTAGGTCCTAGCTTTTTTTATTATTTAGGGTGGGGTCGCCGAGAGTAGGACACGACCGAGCAACTGAACAACAACACTTCCCTACGTGCAACTCATTTTCCTCATCTGTAAAATGGGGAGAAGGTACAGGACAGTGCATCAGATCACCAGACCATTAGTTGGCATTTCAAATGTTCAGGTCCCAGGTCTGATCCTTTGGGGCAATCATTTAGCCTTTCTCAGTACAGATAACATACCTCAGTCATTTGCTTTAACACTAAAATGTGTCTGTAGGAAATGGTAACATCCACCTGTGTGGAGGGGAACGTGGCAATGTCTATCAAAATAAGTGTGCGTTTCATTTTTCGCCCAGCAGTCTCACTTCTAGGAATCTTTTCGAAATACATCCTGTATAATGCCCATGTTGTGACCTCGAGGATTACTGTTAAGTGAAAAAAACCATGGTAGGAAAAAGTGTGTTTAATATGCTATCATTTAAGAAAGGGAGAACAAATGCAAATATATATATATATATATNCTTCTAGGAATCTTTTCGAAATACATCCTGTATAATGCCCATGTTGTGACCTCGAGGATTACTGTTAAGTGAAAAAAACCATGGTAGGAAAAAGTGTGTTTAATATGCTATCATTTAAGAAAGGGAGAACAAATGCAAATATATATATATATATATATTCTGAAAAGACAAGAAAAAGATAAAGCATAAAACAAAATTTAAAGGATCTACAGGGAAAGGGAATAATGTGGAGGGAACAGGGACATTGAATACATCTTGTTTTGTGGATTTGCTTTGAAACATGTCAGTATTTGACGTAATAATAAGGCACAATATTTTTTAAAGACGTTCCTAAAATGAAAGTGTAGGAAGTGAGTCTGTGCGTCCAGCTGGTTGGTATAGCCTCATATAGAGAAACTCAAATATGGCAATTTGGCTGTGTATCATTAGAGGGATGCACCTTAATAAAAAGAACTGCCCCATCCCTCATCTCCCCACCCAATACCCTAAATTGTTTTCCGTAATCATATTATTGATGAAGATACAGTGTTTTAATTGTTGTCACTCTGAGACTTTTGTATGTATATTGTGGGATAAACCAAATGAGTAATAATATTTATATTACTGAAAAATGAGAGTTTCTTGTTGAAAGAAGAAATAAATGTAAGCTTGATGAGATCAAGTTAAAATTTTGTAGTCCTGAGTGTGAACTGGGAGTATCAGGATGAACTCCATGTTTTACCTACATCCATACACACACATACACACACTTCCTAGCCAGGCCTAGAAACAAGGATCGTCCTAAAAGGAATGAGTATGCCCAGAATCAGATTATGAACTCTATGTATCACCCCCTAAAGGAATTGGGCTTTCTTGGAGGAAGGTCTGATACAGCAAATGTGTAAGCTGAGTCTAGAATATCTTGTCACATCAGAAAAGCAAACAAAGTGTTAATGATTTCTAGAGTTACACCAAAAAGATTCAGAAGCTACCCAGCCTAGGATGTCCCTGGTTAAGTTGAGAATTAAAACAGAATCACAGCTACAATAGGGTGAAACATAACAAATGTGTTTAAATCTTACAAATCCCCAATAAGATTCTTTAAAACCCCAGATAACCCATGAGTCACCTTTTAGGGATGCTAGGAACATAGTTCATCATTTTAAAATCTGGTCAATAAAGCAAAAGGGGGAGGAGTGGGTAGCATCATTGCTGAGACAAGGCTGGCCTTGTACTAATCGTTCATGAAGAGAGTGATGGATACATCAGGTCCATATAGTACTCTCTCCTGGTTGTAAAACATTTTCAAAATAAAGGTAAACTTTAAATGATAGAACAGGTTGAGAAATGAGAAATCTTAGAATGCTAATTCTTGAAACTTTAGTTATTTAATCCTAACAACAATCCTATATGGTAGTCAAGGAGACAGACATTATTATCCCCACTTTGCACGGCAAGAAATAAGTGTAAAGAGTCCTTTAAATCAGGATTCAAGTGCACACATTCTTATTCCAAAGTTCACTATTTAGCAGCTGCTTCTTTAATATTCTCATCTTTTATATCTGCATTAATAAAATTTTCATTGCCTAGATGAGGTTAACGGGAGCTACCACGAGAAAAGTCCTTGGAAAACAAATCTTCGTATCTGTATCTTTCAGTCACTTGAAAAGTGGGGACCAGATTTGTCCTATGTAGTTGTGAGGATCCAGTGGGAACTGTGACTTGAAGATAGACAGATATCAAGAGAGATAAACAGAGAACCCTTAAAGATGACTGAGATTACAGTTACCCCAACGCCTTTACCATCACTCACAGGACGTGAGGGTTAAATGAGAAGTGAGGCTTTGAACTCAGGATATAGACTCTCCAGCTGACCCAGGAATAGGATGGTCCTCGACACCTGATGCTCTGGGGATGATCAAGGATCAAGAAAGATATCCGACATCCTGCAGACTGCGAAAAGAGTGGCTTGGAGTCACAGGTGGGTGGGGTCCCTGGTCAGCGACACTTGGGCACTGCCTCCAGATTCCAGAAGGCCAAGACACCTGCTGGGTTCCCTGAATGAGGCCCAGGCTGGAGGGAGTGCGGTNAATCTTTTCGAAATACATCCTGTATAATGCCCATGTTGTGACCTCGAGGATTACTGTTAAGTGAAAAAAACCATGGTAGGAAAAAGTGTGTTTAATATGCTATCATTTAAGAAAGGGAGAACAAATGCAAATATATATATATATATATATTCTGAAAAGACAAGAAAAAGATAAAGCATAAAACAAAATTTAAAGGATCTACAGGGAAAGGGAATAATGTGGAGGGAACAGGGACATTGAATACATCTTGTTTTGTGGATTTGCTTTGAAACATGTCAGTATTTGACGTAATAATAAGGCACAATATTTTTTAAAGACGTTCCTAAAATGAAAGTGTAGGAAGTGAGTCTGTGCGTCCAGCTGGTTGGTATAGCCTCATATAGAGAAACTCAAATATGGCAATTTGGCTGTGTATCATTAGAGGGATGCACCTTAATAAAAAGAACTGCCCCATCCCTCATCTCCCCACCCAATACCCTAAATTGTTTTCCGTAATCATATTATTGATGAAGATACAGTGTTTTAATTGTTGTCACTCTGAGACTTTTGTATGTATATTGTGGGATAAACCAAATGAGTAATAATATTTATATTACTGAAAAATGAGAGTTTCTTGTTGAAAGAAGAAATAAATGTAAGCTTGATGAGATCAAGTTAAAATTTTGTAGTCCTGAGTGTGAACTGGGAGTATCAGGATGAACTCCATGTTTTACCTACATCCATACACACACATACACACACTTCCTAGCCAGGCCTAGAAACAAGGATCGTCCTAAAAGGAATGAGTATGCCCAGAATCAGATTATGAACTCTATGTATCACCCCCTAAAGGAATTGGGCTTTCTTGGAGGAAGGTCTGATACAGCAAATGTGTAAGCTGAGTCTAGAATATCTTGTCACATCAGAAAAGCAAACAAAGTGTTAATGATTTCTAGAGTTACACCAAAAAGATTCAGAAGCTACCCAGCCTAGGATGTCCCTGGTTAAGTTGAGAATTAAAACAGAATCACAGCTACAATAGGGTGAAACATAACAAATGTGTTTAAATCTTACAAATCCCCAATAAGATTCTTTAAAACCCCAGATAACCCATGAGTCACCTTTTAGGGATGCTAGGAACATAGTTCATCATTTTAAAATCTGGTCAATAAAGCAAAAGGGGGAGGAGTGGGTAGCATCATTGCTGAGACAAGGCTGGCCTTGTACTAATCGTTCATGAAGAGAGTGATGGATACATCAGGTCCATATAGTACTCTCTCCTGGTTGTAAAACATTTTCAAAATAAAGGTAAACTTTAAATGATAGAACAGGTTGAGAAATGAGAAATCTTAGAATGCTAATTCTTGAAACTTTAGTTATTTAATCCTAACAACAATCCTATATGGTAGTCAAGGAGACAGACATTATTATCCCCACTTTGCACGGCAAGAAATAAGTGTAAAGAGTCCTTTAAATCAGGATTCAAGTGCACACATTCTTATTCCAAAGTTCACTATTTAGCAGCTGCTTCTTTAATATTCTCATCTTTTATATCTGCATTAATAAAATTTTCATTGCCTAGATGAGGTTAACGGGAGCTACCACGAGAAAAGTCCTTGGAAAACAAATCTTCGTATCTGTATCTTTCAGTCACTTGAAAAGTGGGGACCAGATTTGTCCTATGTAGTTGTGAGGATCCAGTGGGAACTGTGATTTGAAGATGGACAGATATCAAGAGAGATAAACAGAGAACCCTTAAAGATGACTGAGATTACAGTTACCCCAATGCCTTTACCATCACTCACAGGACGTGAGGGTTAAATGAGAAGTGAGGCTTTGAACTCAGGATATAGACTCTCCAGCTGACCCAGGAATAGGATGGTCCTCGACACCTGATGCTCTGGGGATGATCAAGGATCAAGAAAGATATCCGACATCCTGCAGACTGCGAAAAAAGTGGCTTGGAGTCACAGGTGGGTGGGGTCCCTGGTCAGCGACACTTGGGCACTGCCTCCAGATTCCAGAAGGCCAAGACACCTGCTGGGTTCCCTGAATGAGGCCCAGGCTGGAGGGAGTGCGGTGGGCAGTGGAACATGGCTTTCTAGTGACAAGAAGGCAGAGCATGTCAGACACGGGGGGGTGCCTGGGGCTGCTCACCAGCTCCAAACTGCTCTCTCTTGGCATTCATAATCCTAGTCCTCTGCCTGGAGAGGATGCACAGGTCTCTTCTCAGCAAATATTTATTCCCAGATCGTCCTTCCCTCTGCCACAGAAGAAGAGTGTGTCTCTAGCACTTTTCACCTTGGAACTTCATGATACTATAAGTGCCTATTTCTGGAGAAGTACAAAGTCAGGCTCCTCCTGGATCCTGGTTCACGTGTCCCTGAGAAGGCAGAGCGCCGAAGAATTGATGCTTCTGAACTGTGGTGCTGAAGAAGACTCGAGAGTCCCTTGGACAGCAAGGAGATCAAACGAGTCCATCCTAAAGGAGATCAGTCCTGAATGTTCACTGGAAGGACTGATGCTGAAGCTGAAGTTCCAATACCTTGGCCACCTGATGCGAAGAGAACTGACTCATTGGAAAAGACCCTGACACTGGGAAAGATTGAAGGTGGGAGGAGAAAGGGGCTACAGAGGATGAGACAGTTGGATGGCCTCATCAACTCAATGAACATGAGTTTGAACAAACTCCAGGAGATAGTGAGGGAGAGGGAAGCCTGGTGTGCTGCAGTCCGTGGGGTTGCAAAGAATCAGACACAACTGAGCGACCGAAGAATAACAATTCCCTGAGATATTTAGTCTGAGCTCAGAGAACAAGGCAGTGGCACCCCACTCCAGTACTCTTGCCTGGAAAATCCCACGGATGGAGGAGCCTGATGGGCTGCAGTCCATGCTAAGGGTCGGGCACAACTGAGCGACTTCCCTTTCACTTTTCACTTTCATGCATTGGAGAAGGAAATGGCAACCCACTCCAGTGTTCTTGCCTGGAGAATCCCAGGGACGGGGGAGCCTGGTGGGCTGCCGTCTATGGGGTCGCACAGAGATGGGACACGACTGAAGTGACTTAGCAGCAGCAGCAGCAGCAGAGAAAAAGGACTTTCTCTGTCTCTTGCTTGAGGTTCTTTCTTAGACATTTAAAAAGCTACTTTGTCCTTTGTATAGGTAATCTTTTCACATGATATGAAACCCCAAAGTTACAAGGGTTCACAGTAAAAGTAGAGCGTATATAAGGAAACTTCCTTCCAGAGACTGTCCTCCAGGTTCCCAGTCCTACTGAGAGCCTCTCACCTGCCAGCTACTCTGAACAGTGTTTTGTGTATCCTCCCATAGACCTTCTACATATACATAGATACACTTTAAAAATTATAGCATACTATACATATTTTCTTCAAACTTGTCTTTTTCAGTTAATATCTTAGGTATCTTTCAATATTCATTCATATGAAACTGCCTTATTACAGCTGTATATAGCAGCTGTATAGTATTCTACTGTATGAAAAAAAATATATAATAATCCTCTACTGATAGACACTTAGAATGTTTGTAATCACTGAACGTGGAAAATTGCTGTGATACATTATCTTTGGATAAATATGATTTCTCTTATTTGTAAGATTATTTTTAGGATAAATTCTCAGATGCAGAATTCCTAGGCCAAAGGTAATGTGGCTAAATTGTTCTCCATGAAAGTTTGCACAACTTAAACTCCCACAGGCAATTTACAAAAGTTCCTGCTTCCCATTTCTTCTCCAACATGCTATGTTATTATTATTTTTAAAACCTTTGACCATCAGATGCCCACAAATTGGCATTCCTTTGTGGTTCTTTTATTATAAGTGAGGTTGAGCAATTTTATTTTCTTTGAATTATTGTATTCTTTGCCTATTTCTCTACTGGGTAGTTGGTTTATTCTTGTCAGTTTGAAGGAACGCTTTATACTTTTTTTCTTAGAAGACAGATTTTTTAAATTCAAAATTATATGGAGTTTACTTGTATAGAAAGATTTTTTAAAAATTAAAGATTCCTTTCTTATAATTTCCATATTAATGGTTATTTAATACCATATTAAATTTGGTAAATTTACTATAACATTATGTTAAATGTATGTTAAATTTACATTATGTTAACAGTATGTTAAATTTACTATATATTTTCAGCCAGTAGCCTGTTTATGTATATTTGCTTTTTTAACTTTTACAGTGTTGTGTTGGTCTCTGTCATACAGCAACGTGAATCAGCCATAATTATACATCTCTCCCCCCTTCCTCCCTCCCCTCCCCAGCCCATTCTTCCAGGTCATCCCAGAGCGCCAGGCTGGGCTCCGACTGCTACACAGCAGCTTCTCACCAGCTGACGCCTTCCACCTGATGGTGTATATACACTGATACTACTTTCTCCTTTTGTCCCCTCTCTTCCTTCCCCACTGAGTCCACAAGCCCATTCTCTAAACCTGCAAATAGGTTAATCAATACTATTTTTCTAGATTCCATATGAATTGTGTGTTAATATGTGATGTTTGTTTTTCTTTTTCTGACTTACTCCACTCTGTCCATCTCACTAGAACTGACTCAAATTCATTCTTTTTTATGGTTAATATTCCATTGTATAAATATACCACATCTTTATCCATTCGTCTGTCAACGGACATCTAGGTTGCTTCCATGTCCTGGCTATTGTAAATAGTGCTGCTATGAACACTGGGGTATATGTCTTTTTTCAATTTATGGTTTTCTCAGGGTATAGGCTCAGTAGTGGGGTTACTGGGTCATATGGTAGATTTATTTCCAGTTTTGTTTTTTTTTTAAAGAAATCTCCATACTGTTCTCCATAATGGTTGTATCAGTTTACATTACCACCAACAGTATAGGAGGATTCCCTTTTCTCCATATCCTCTCCAGCATTGATTGATTGTAGATTTTTTGATGATGGCTATTCTGAATGGCGTGAGGTGATACCTCATTGTAGTTTTGATTTGCATTTCTCTAATAAGGAAAGTTATGACCAACCTAGATAGCATATTAAAAAGCAGAGACATTACTTTGCCAACAAAGGTCCATCTAGTCAAGGCTATGGTTTTTCCAGTAGTCATGTATGGATGTGACAGTTGGACTGTGAAGAAAGCTGAGTGCTGAAGAATTGATGCTTTTGAACTGTNTGTCTATGTCTGTGTCTCTATCAGTATGTGTGAGAAATCCTACAAGATTTCTGAACCATCCTCATGGTTCGTTGTGAGTCTTGTATTTTATTCTGCTTAAATAAGTGGTCTTTGGAGAGTTTTGACAAAGAAGTGACATGACCTAGGGTATGTTTTAAGGGGATTACTCTAGCTGCTTTATGGAGAATAAACTATAGAACGGTAGGGAGAAGAGCTAGGAGGCTAGTGAGAGAGTGAGATGATGATGGCTTACTCCAGGGTAATGGTGATGAAAATGGTAATCAGTAGATAGATTTTGAAGACAGCACCAACAAGATTTATTGAGGGGTGGGGGATAAAGGAATTGGTTATGGGAAAAAAGAGATAGAGAGGGGTCAAGTATGACTAAAATTTTGTCTAGTGCAAATAGAAAGCTGGAGTACCATCAACTGAAATAGAAAAGAATTGTGCATGGAGTAGACGTAAGGGAGAAGATGAGTCAATAAGTGGTGAACATACTTTTGCTAAAAATTTTATGAGAGAACCCAGGGGGGCTACAAGTAGAATATGAATCTAGAGTTTGCAAGGTAGGTCGTGATTGCTGTTAAAGTATCCAGCATACAAATAGTATTTAAAATCATGACATTAGATGAGTGTAGAGAGAAAAGATGGAGAAGGAAATGGTAACCCACTCCAGTATTCTTGCCTGAAGAATCCCATGGACAGAGAAGACAAGTGGGCTAGAGTCCATAGGGTCGCAAAGAGTTGGAGATGACTAAAGCGACTTAACATTCATGCACACAGAGACAAAAAAAGGAAACAGATGTAGAGAAGAGAAGTCTAAGAACTTAAGCCCTTGCATACTCTAAGGATAAATATTAGAGACAAAAGGAAGAACCATTACAGAAAACATGGCCAGTGGTTTAGGGAGAAGAGCAAGAATGTATTTTTGGAAGCAAAATGAAGAAAATGTTTCAAGGAAGATGGACTCATCTGTGGATTGTGTCAAATATTATTGATGGGATAAGTAAAGTGAAAGCTGAGAACTGGCTACTGTTTTGAGGCCATAATGGGAGGTCACAATGGGAGTGAGGATTTAGAAGAAAAAGAAAGAGGAATTAGAAATCACAAGAACAACCAACCCCTTGAAGAGGTCTTGAGAAAAAAAAAAGAAACAGGGAAATAATATGGTATGGATATAGACTGTTTATAATGTTAAAAGTAAATTCCTATTCCCTGTTTCCTCTGAGACTCTCCGTAAGATGCCGCAATGATTTCCCATCTTATAATTAAGAACTCAAAACTCAGAAAGGTAAATTGTCTTGGTTGTTATTATGCAGCTATCAGGTAACAGAGCCAGAAGCAGAGTCCAGACCGGACTTCTAGTCCAAACTGTTGCAGAATGCACAATGCAAATGCTAGCCACAGTGAAGATAAATTCTGCCTGCTTAATAGTTCTGCTTAGGGTCATGCTCAGCTGGGTTTATTGCACAGCTCAGTCCACTAGCGCACTAGGGATTTTTTTTTTTTATAGGTTGATGAAGTAATTTATTTGTTCAGCTCCAAAAACCCTGTGGGTGTTCAATATGTGTTAATTCATTAATTGATTTTCAAGAGGAAACTTGTAAACACCAGTCAGTTTTCTTTATTGAAGAATATAATCACAATTCACACATAATCACTATAATCACATATTTACTCCTCAAACGAAGATCCTTTTGATTTTCTCAGTGACAACTGGGGACCTCATTTCAGTTGCGGCTTGTAGTGTAGCATCATCCAAAGGGCCGTTATGCTCATAATTAGCATGTAAACTTAATTTAATGTCTACAGCAGGCAGAGGAAATTAGTCAAACACATCATATTCTTCCTAGGCCCTTTGTAATTTCTTTTTTACAGCAAACTGGTTACGTCCAAATTAATGTCCATTAGATAGGGAAAAGAAATTTTTCCAGAGATATATGTAAATAGGCATTTATGTTCCTCAGCTGTAAACAACACATTTGTGAGAGCTTGTCAGACCACTGAGTGAAATCCCTAGCTGTTTTACTGTTGCTACACTCCAGTGTGGAGAGGAGAAATAACATTCCTTGAATGGAAGAGTCAATAACACAGGAAAAAATGTTGTAAAATGATAAATGGAATTATCATCATTATTATTATTATGCTCTAGAAAAATAAATTAAATTATCCCCCAGTCAGACACACACAGACATACATTCTTTTTGCATATCTCCTCTCTGTTGCACTGCTGTCTGTCTTTCTCTTTCCTGATTTCTAGAATCTTTCATGTGTATCAGGCATTCAGGCACGTGCTAAGTCACTTCAGCTGTGTTCAATTCTTTGCGACCCTATGGACTGTAGCCTGCCAAGCTACTCTGCGCACGGGATTCTCCAGGCAAGAATACTGGAGTGGGTTGCCATGCCCTCTTCCAGGGGATCTTCCTGACCCAGGGATTGAACCTGCATCTCTTGTCCCCTGCATTGGCAGGTGGGCTCTCCACCACTCGTGCCACCTGGGAAGACCTAGTTTACTGTAATATATTTCTGGACATAACATTTTTTAAAATTTCTTAATTCATAAAATTCCAATTTTCTGTTTTCATTTTAACCAAATCTTTAATTAAGTGGATGGGAAACTCAAATATAAGGAGCAAAATGTTTTTGAATTTTGTTTTATTATCTTGTGGACAAATACACTGGCATATTTTCTGCATGTGGAAAAAAATAATAATTCCAAACTAACGTTGATAAAAAGCCAAACATGATTGAGGTAACAGCAATCCTTAGTTGATCCTTAACAAGGTGTTTTCTTGTTAACGTATTGAAAGAACCTCTATAATCAAACTGAGCTAAACTTGACCGATTTCAATTTATTTATCTTTCTTTTTTAAGTAAGAGTTTACAACTGATTGCACTGAGAAAAATGTGTAACACCATCATTATGTAAACATTTTCCCTTGTTTCTCTTACTATTTGCTTTTCCTAAAGCAAATTGACTGATTTTCCTGAAGCTTAAAGAAAGAAGTCTTATATAACCTGTGAAGTGTGGGACTTGAGAAGGTAGAAATGCAATTTTATGATAAACTATAAAGGAATTTAGGCACAAGTGATTAAGGCATCAAACATCCATTAAAGATCATGGTCTGCTGTGGAACACAAGAGCATTTTTATTTAGGAAGCATGATTTATGTTCACTTCTTTAAATAGCATTTCAAGCAATATAATTGAAGCAAAGCTGTAGCGGTTGGCAGTGTGGTGATGAGGAAATTGGACAGGTAGGTGGGGAAGAAGGTAGCAGCATATAGTTGGATGGAGTGGGAAAGAGAACATCAGAGGGAGGGAGAGTAAATTAGCAGCGAAGAGAATCAAGGTGGTGAAGTCGGGTGTTTATGTACTTATTTTATCCCTTGTGTATGTTCAGTCTTGTCCAGCTCTTTGCAACACTGTGGACTACAGCCCACCAGGCTCCTGTGTCCATGAAATGTTCCAGGCAAGGATTGGAGTGGGTTGCCATTTCCTTCTCCAGGAGATCTTCCCGACCCAAGGATCAAACCCAAATTCTTGTGTCCCCTTCATGGGCAGGTGGATTCCTTGCCACTACACCACCTGGAAGCCCTGTCACCTCATGTAAGGAATTACAGGTAGTTCACAGAGAATATATGCTACATACCAAAAGGGCTAACTTTCTTTTCCCTTTCTTCCTTCCTGTCTACCTGCCTTGTCACCTCCTCCTCTTTTTTTCTTCCTTTCGTCTCTCTTTTTTTCCTCACAGACTGCTACTTTTCTAGAAGGAATGAATTACTAAGAAAATGAAATTAAAAAAAAAAAACCACTCAAATTGCTCCATCTTTTTTCAATGAGATAAGTTCACTGACCACAGGCTTGAATATCATGTCAATGTCAAATCATTCTTAGTTCTCAATTTCTTTACTTATCTGTCATGAACCATGCTTTGAATAGTACTGAGCTATTGAAACATAAATTAAAATAAAACTGAAGAAAGCAGACAATCACCGACAGCATCCAGAAAACTGCGTGTTAGGGAAGGAAGCACTCCTACTCATTTGCTCTTGAACATGGTCCTTGGTGATGCTTGCATTTATATACATGCCTCTGGTTTATGTGTAGTAGTAGGAGTCACTATTTTCTGCTTTTTTTCAGTTGGAAATGCCTTCTTTTATGTGAATCCTAGGAAGAACAGAATTAGAACAGATTTCAGAGATTCGTGGAACCTGGCAATGTGGTGACTACATAATCTCCATTTTCTTTTTCTCATCCTTCCTAAATGAGCCTCAGAGTTTGTTGGGTGAGGGGAGGTACATATGATGGGAGCCTGACAGTTAGGATTTGGTTGTATGGGCTCTTCCCCAGTGTTTGAGCCCTCTGTGCTACCAATTCCTGGAGGAGGAAATGGCAACCCACTTTAGTATTCTTGCCTGGAGAAACCGGTGGACAGAGGAGCCTGGTAGGCTACAGTCTTTGTAGCTGCAAAGAGTTGGACATGACTGAAGTGACTTAGTATGCTGCACGCACATGCTACCAATTATGGGCATAAAGAATCAGAGGGGAATGGATATTGACAACCTCCACCCCGCTGTGGGTTCCCAGCTTCTGAGTTGTGGGGAGTTTAGATCGATCTCACATTTCCCTTCAGGGGTGGGAGAGGTTCTAGAGAAAGGATGGGATCGTATGCTTGTTCACGTGGAATAAGAGACATATATGTCATAAGAATACAGTGGGAACAATTTTGGCTGGGCGATGGAAGACATGGCTTATGTTACAAGAGACCAAAGATGCCCAGGAGAGTGCCACCGCCCAGCCACTGCAGGTCGCAGACAATGACATGGAACAGCAGCCACCAAGCAAACAAGGAGATGGGGGAGGCCTTGCAGAGATGGCCACAGAGGAGAGCTCTCTGTCACCCTGGTCTCTTCTTACCCCAGATCCAGTGAGGGAAAGAGTCAGGAGGACCAAGTCCTTCCATTCAGAGCCACGTGAACTTCCAACAGCCTGCTGGCTGGTGGAGTGGGGAGAACAGCTAACTCTCACAGGAGATCAAAGTCTTCAAATAAACAGGTCTGAGTCTTAGAAGCAGAATGAGACCAGTTGAGCAAAACCAACTGAAACCTTATGGAATCAAGCTGAGCTATTGACCAGGAAGCTATTCCTTAGCGGGAAACAGTGTCTCATCAAGCATTAGAGGTGTGTGCTGTGTGTGTCTGCTCAGTCATGGCTGACTCTTCAGTCCCGTGGACTGTAGCCGGCCAAGCTCCCCCATCCATGAGATTTTCCAGGCAAGGATACTGGAGTGGACTGTCTTGTCCTTCTTTATGGGATCTTACTCCTACATTGGCAAGAGGATTCTTCTCATAGTCATCACTGTGTTATGTAAATGTAGGTGTCATCTATACAGTAGTGAAGATAACATTTACAGTATCAGACTACCTGAGAAAATTTGGGCAGAGAGAGAGCAGAGGGACCCATTTAAAGGCGCAAAGAAGCTTCAGTATTCATAAGTAAGGTAAGGAGGAACTTCTGAAGGAGCTTAGAGGTGAAAAATAGAAGCTGGTATCATAGCAGGTTGAAGAATAAAAGCGAAGTCTTACCACCATAGATCCTTCTTGAGCAGAGATGAATCTTCCTTTGGTTCCTTTAGTTCTTTGATAGACCTAGTCCATTCGTCCATTAGTTGTTGGAACATGTTGGGACATACTATAATTGATAGCAAAATTAAAAGTGCCAATGAACCAAAAACTTCATGAAGCAACCCTTTAGACACAAGTCAATTCTCTTCAGTTCATTTGATTAGTAACAAAATTTAACAGATGGAAAGGACCATGGGGCACATTTCAGTTTGGAAGTTTTTGTGGGACTGGGAGAAGAACTGGAACAAAAAAGCACAATTGAAAATAAAAAAACCAACCAGCCAAACAAAAAACTACTAGAAAATCAGCCAGTGATTTTTTCACTCCCATTTATCGAACTGCTAAACATAATTGCTGCTTCTCTCATTTGGTTCAGAAAGTTGACATTTGAGCAGAGACATCCATTTTTAGGCTGAGGTAGAATAAGTATATTATATACTGATGGGTTTTACTGCCCAAGCACCAATAAAGTGAATAATCTTAAAAATGTTTATCTGGAATGAGTGAATATACAAATGAATTAAAGAATGCATGCAATGTGTATCATACTCCAAACAACAAGAAAAAAAATGAGAATGTATGAGAAGTTGAATTAATATTTCTCCATCTGCTTTCTAAGCAGGGAATCATTTTCTAGTTAAAGAATGTCATATAACTTACCTTAACAGAGCTTAGGCTCTGAGAAGCTTTTAATTATAAATTTTGTTTTGACTTTGTGGTTCAAATTATCTAGTGGAGCTAGAAAATTGTATATATAATTTTAAATGAAGATTTAGCTGTTAGGATTCAGGATTAATTTTCACAATTGTTTAGTTGCATTCTCTCCCTTTAAAAAGGCTCAAAACTAAGACAAAATGGCTTAAACAATATTTTATCCATCACTGGAACATTGTTGTCTGAAGCCATTTTGGACTGAAAGATAATTTTTAGCATTTTCTAAACTTTAGAAAGCAACTTTAAACATTGGAATCTAGAAATTTCAATCAGTGCACCAATTTCTTTTTTTTCCCCCATCAATTTATTTTTAGGGAACAACGGTAATTAGGTTTTTGCCTAGTGGAAAAGGGGCTTTCTGGCACAAAGATACACTTTCTTGATCATATAAAGTAGCAATTATTGCCATCCAGAGCTATTTTTGTTTGCCCCTGATTTAATGTCTGTGAAAATCAGTTCTGGCTGAGGGAAAGCTTGATTTAACTACTCAGCTGGCATAAATACCACACATGATTTGCTCTAATAAATATGAACAGAAAGAAGTGATTCTTGTTTTCTTTAAAATCCTTAATAGTAGGAATTCACTTTTGAAATTTTGTCCTCCTTTCTACAGATTTTCTATACTTGTGCTGCACTGGGGCCAGTTTTCCAGGAAGCCTGGCTAGATTTTCAGCCTCAGGGGAGTATATTCAGCACAGTGGTAAATGTGAGGGGAATTTGGTTGGTGTTGAGCCAACTTGGATGGTTCAATTGCCAGGAAATGGATAAGTGGAACTATGTCAAAGAGTTATTTGTTGACCATGGGGCAGGGTCAAGGTTCCTAAAGGTTGCCAGCAGTCAAGTCAAAGGGCATCTGGTGTGGTATACTTGTAGACACTCATGGCAGCCAAAACAGTGTGGGTGGAAGGTTAGTTCTAAAGAGTTCTCCCCATCCTGGAGACAGGGCAGCATATTTGGGAATCAGCTATATATATATTCCCTTCCTGTTCTTAAAGGGTTACGTTGGTGGCTCAGTCTATAAGGAGACTGCCTGCAATGCAGGAGACCAAGGGTTCGAGCCCTGGGTTGGGAAGATCCCCTGGAGAAGGAAATGGCAACCCACTCCAATATTCTTGCCTGGGAAATCCCATGGACAGATGAGCCTGGCGGGCTCCATGGGGTCGCAAGAGTCAGACATGACTGAATGACTAAACCACACATCTTCTGATATTTTTTATAGTTTAACTTAAATTAAAAATTTTCACAGGTAATTACATAGATGTAATAAAATATTAATAAAGTAAAAATGGTATACAATAAGTAAGTACCTCTTCAAGCCTTCAGTTCTGTTTTCCAGAAGAGACCACTGTACCAGTGGCTTGTATACTCTCCCTTAAGAGACAGTCTACATACGCACAAGGACACATGGGTGCATATAAAGACAATTTTTAAACATACAAATTGTGTCATACTGGTTTGCTCTTTATTTCCCATTTAACAACATATCTTGGAGTTCGTTCCTTATCAGAACCTAAAGACATCATTCCTTTTCTGCTTTGAATGGGTTCTGTTGTCTTTTTTTTTTTTTTTTTTTTTGGTGTATAGTTGCTTTACAACGTTGTGTTAGTTTTTGCTGTACAACAAAGTGAATCAGTTGCATGTATACATATACTCCTCTCCCTTTTGGGCCTCCCTCCCACCCTACTCGCCCATCCCCCCTGTCTAGGTCAGCACACAGCACTGGGCTGAGCTCCCTGTGCTATCTATTTTACACATGGAAGTGTATGTATGACAAAGCTCATCTCCCAATCCATTCCATNTCCTCTCCCTTTTGGGCCTCCCTCCCACCCTACTCGCCCATCCCCCCTGTCTAGGTCAGCACACAGCACTGGGCTGAGCTCCCTGTGCTATCTATTTTACACATGGAAGTGTATGTATGACAATCCTCATCTCCCAATCCATTCCATCAATCCCTTCCCCCGCTGTGTCTATGTCGGTTCTCCACATTTGCATCTCTCTTCCGGCCCTGCAGAGAGGTTCATTTGTATCAGTTTTTTAGATTCCACATATATGTGTTAATATACGATATTTGTTTTTCTCCTTCTGACTTACTTCACCCTGTATGACACTCTCTAGGTCCACCCATGCATCCCGTTCCAGTATATTTGCCTGGGAAATCCCATGGACAGAGGAGCCTGGCAGGTTACAGTCCATGGGGGTCACAAAGGGTTGGACACAACTGAGCAACTGAGCATGCTTGCACTGTGCTGGGAGGAATTGTCTCCCCTGTGGAGGACTCCAGGACTGTGTCTCCCATCTGTGGCTCACATAGCTCATTCCCCACGGCAGGTGTTTGCCTACCTACGTAATCTCCCTTTTCCTCTGAGTCATCTCCCAGGGACACATGTTGCTTTTGTTCCCTTCCTACCNATGCTTTTGAACTGTGGTGTTGAAGACTCTTGGGAGTCCCTTGGATTTCAAGGAGATCCAACCAGTCCATTCTAAAGGAGATCAGTCCTGAATGTATATTGTAAAGACTGATGTTGAAGCTGAAACTCCAATACTTTGGCCACTCGATGCAAAGAGCTGACCTATTTGAAAAGACCCTGATGCTGGGAAAAATTGAGGGCAGGAGGAGAAGGGGATAACAGAGGATGAGATAGTTATATGGTATCACTGACTCAATGGACGTGAGTTTGAGTAAATTCCCAGAGTTGGTGATAGACAGAGAGGCCTGGAATGCTGCAGTCCATGGGGTTGCAAAGGGTTGGACATGACTGAGCAACTGAACTTAATTGAACAGTGGTAAAGAGAGGGCAACGGCAACCCACTCCAGTACTCTTGCCTGGCAAATCCCATGGACAGAGGAGCCTGGTAGGCTGCAGTCCATGGGGTCGCTAGGAGTCGGACACGACTGAGCGACTTCATTCTCACTTTTCACTTTCATGCATTGCAGAAGGAAATGACATCCCACTCCAGTGTTCTTGTCTGGATAATCCCAGGGACGGGGGAGCCTGGTGGGCTGCCATCTATGGGGTCTCACAGAGTCGGACACGACTAAAGTGACTTAGCAGCAGCAGCAGCAGCAGCAAAGAATCCACCTGCCAATGCAGGAGACACAAGAGAAGCAGGTTCAATCCCTGGATCAGGAAGATCCCCTGGAGTAGGAAAGGGTACCTTGATCCAGTATCCTTGCCTGGAAAATTGCATGGGCAAAGGAGCCTGGTGGGCTACAGTCCACGGGGCTGCAAAGAGTCGGATGCGCACTATACAGAGCACAGTAAGAAGAGATACCAGGGTCTCTGCAGTCTCAAAGAAGAGGTCGTGTAAGTACACAGTGAACTAACAGCCACCTAAGAGCCAGCAGAAGAAGGAGGCCTCCTAATGCAACCTACTTAACCAGAGCCTTGATCTTGAAATTTGCAGCTTCCAGAACTGTGAGAAATAAGTTTCTGTTGTTTACTTTACTCTGTCTGCGGTATTTTGCTGTGGCGGCCCAAGCGACAAGTGCTAATGTCTGACATTATGGATGATGATGAGAGAAGCTCTGGATCGTGTTCTCTTTCTCAACAGTTTTGTTTTAGCAGGCAGTTAATTTACCGGTGGATTAGCCTGTCCCTCTCAAGGTCTCGTCTTAGTCTTCATTCAGGGGAGGGAATGTATTTCACATTTACCATTCTTCTTAGATTCTTGTTCTTATTCCCAAGCATGACTCTCATTCCTAGGATATAGGCCTACTGAAGTCTCAGTCAAACATCCAGGATGTTCACCAAGTTCTCTGAACTCTGGCTTGGGTCAATGCCAGTGTCTCTTCGAGGACTCTGAGATATCTGGGATCTCCGACCAGCTTTCAGACACCACACAGCTGTTCTTCTCCTATGTCTCCCAGAGACTCATGAGACAACGTGCAAGCTCATGGACTGGCCAAAGTCCCAGGGTCATGTCTATGCAAATATCTGGACTTCTGTTTCTGTGACTATCTTCTACAAGTTTTTACATCTGTTCCCAGGCAGAGGGAAAGTCCAGCCATGGCCCAAATCAGATTTTCCTTTGCCTACTATTGAAGCAACTGAGCACAAGCAATATCTAATTAAATAGAGAATAACAACAATAACGCCCATCCACAGACCAAAAAAAAAAAGTCATTTGCAGCAACAAAATCAGGAAATGGTTTTGGTTTCTTGCCATAAAGCTTTAACATGGATCTTCTAATGAAACAAAAGATTATGGTATAGACAGGCTCTGACTTCCTGAAGCAGTTTCAGTGAGTCATCAAATCCTGAGTATTCTTTTTACCAATAATGAATGAAATAAACTGAGCAACTATCCTTCTGTTCTAACAGGAGGGACAGGGTGAGTGGGAATGGCTTAAGAGAGAGCATAGAGGTCTCTGAGAATGAATGGAGCCTCAAGCCTGGGGGGATCTTTTCTTCGGAATAGTGTGGATCCTGATTGCCTGCACTAAACCCTGGCACTCGGCCATCAACAAGGCTACACAGAAACTGCGGTGATCTCTCCTCTTTGCTTTATCTTCACATCTCAGCATGATAGAGTGAAATGCTTAGCCCTCAAGCCCTGGCTCCACAGTAAAAAACAAACAGGTTTCAGATAAGGGAGGAACAGAGCCAGGAAGAATTCCTTTATTATGTATTGCAGCAAATATGATATCTGATTAAAATAAGCAATATAATAAACAGAAAAATATGTTTTGCAAGAAAAAAGGAGGAAGGGGATCACATAAACAAAAGAAGGATAATAACAAAAGAAATTAAAAATAGCAAAGAAAGAAACAGTTAAATATACTCCATTATACAATACAGCCCATCCAAGACTTTCTTGAGAACATTACATCAGGAAGAAATGAAAAGGGATGAATCAAAATAATCACAAGTAGAAAAACTACAGCAAAATAATTGAATAAATTTATTTATTTTAAATATAGGACTAAGTTTAAAGCCTTTTGGGACTTAGAGTTACAGAACAAATGCAGATATTATAAAATCTTGATAAAAAATAATACGGAACTAAAAATATAGGAAGAGGAATGGGAAAGTAAGAGGCTAATTTCCTCCTTATTAAATGGCAAGAAGTCAACTGACATTGACTAAAATATGTGGTTAAATATGAACCATATAGGGGCTTCCCCTGTAGCTCAGCTGGGAAAGAATCCGCCTGCAATGTTGGAAACCTGGGTTTGATCCATGCGTCAGGAAGATTTCCTGGAGAAGTAAATGGCAACCCTCTCCAATATTTTTGCCTGGAAAATTCCATAGACAGAAGAGCCTGGCGGGCTACAGTCCATAGGGTCAAAAAGAGTCAGACACAACTGAGACTAACATTTTTACTTTCAAAGTGAGTAAATATCTAAAGTGAAGACAATCTTTTAAGGTTCACTTTCATTTCTTTATCTTCTGCTTAATTAGTGTATTTATTAAATTAAAAAATAGCACTTATTTATTATTAAAAGGATATGATAGCCCTCAGCATATCTACATGCCATTTAATATCAGTATGTCCATCCACTGATCCATTTATGTTCTAAAGCATCTTTAATGAAGTTCCCTTATGATAATAGCGATTATTTCTGGATGGCATCATTTGGAGTGTGATTTTCTTTTCTGTATTTTTCAACTACTCCAATTATTTGCAATGAACATGATTAGCAACCACACACACACACACACACACACACACACACACACACACATTCCAGTCTGTAATGGGTATTTTGGGCTTATACTGATGATTCATCTACTAATTTTATGTTAAAAGTTTTAGCTTAAGCCTGAAGTCAGGCTGAGGGACCAGAGGATAATAAGAGCTCTCCCGAGGGCTATTGCTGCCTAGCAAGCAAATATGCTGGGATATTACTCTCACAGAATATAGGCTACTGAAGATATAGGCTTCTCCAGTGGATCAGTGGTAAAGAACTCGCCTGTGATACATGTGCCGCAGGAGACATGGGTTGGATCCCTGGGTGGGGAAGAATCCCTGGAGGAGGGCATGGAAACCTACTCCAGTATTCTTGCCTGGAGAATCCCATGGACAGGGGAGCCTGGTCATCTACAGTCCATAGGGGCACAAAAAGTTGGCCACAACTAAAGTGACTGAGCATGCATGCATGTGCTGAAAATATCACACAACGGGTATCAGGCTCCAGTATGGCTACTTCATCTCTGTGGGTACAGCACGTGAAGAGCTGTAGGTATGCCCGCAAGTGCTTCCTTAATTGAAAGGGGAATGCTGGCCTAAGTAGAAGGGCGGAGAGAACAGATTTTGTAGGCAAGTTCCCAAGAACTGTTACAGAAGGAGCCTGGCTTGGCCCCTCTTCAGTAATTCCAATTTGATAAGGGTGGCAAAGTAGGAGTTCAACTTAAGTCTCTGTAAGTAGGAAAATAGGTATCCACATATAGATATGTAAATACAGATATTTTTGGTGACTCCTTCCATGAATATTGGAAAAGGAAATGGCAACCCACTCCAGTACTCTTGCCTGGGAAATTCCATGGATGGACAGTACATGGGGTCACAAAGAGTCAGACACGACTGAGCAAATTCACTTTCTTTTTTCTTTCTTTCCATGAATACAGGGTTTGATAGGCTAGGAAGGTAACATGTGAAACTTAAACACCTTAAAGCCACAGAATTCCATGTAATTGGATTTCTATAAAATTCCATATAATCTACCTGGATCATTCTTTCCACAACAGAAGCTTTGTAAACTTCCTGTATGCTGAGACACTTCAATCTCTCTCTCTCTCAGACCTCCTTCCTGAGCTTCAGACTCATCTGTTCAACTTCTTACTAGCTATTCTATCCCAAATTAAGAATGTGCAAATAAATCCAATATGCACAGTCCCAATTTATTCTCTTCATTCACTCAACGGTTTTTTGAACACCCACTATGTGCCACCATGATCGTAGATCCTGGAGGTACAGAGACAATTGTGCTATATACCTAAGTTCAAGAATGTCAAAGTTTCATGGAGAAGACTGGGAAATAAAAATGAGTACAATGCAAATGTAATGATGGAGCACGGGGTGCTAGGAGATGTTGAGTTGGGTCATCTAATGCAAGTGTATTTAGCAGTAGGACATAGGTCTGTGATCAGAAAAGTCTCAGAGGAGACAGTATTTGATTTCTCAAAGAATTCTTAGGACAACTCCTAAGCTGCAAGGAGATTCCTGCCTCTGTCCCAGACCCAACTGCTCTGGTCAGTGTGGCCCACAACTCATGGCTGCAGTGGATTTTCAGGTGAGCTGGCCCTGGAAACAGCCTCCCTGTTCACATCTCTCCCATCAAGAACACACTGCAGGTTGTACACTCAGCCCCAGGTGCCTGTCTGCTCTATGTGATAGTTTCCTGGTATCTTGCTAAGGATACCTAGGTTTCAAAGGGATAAAATAACCTAGGTGTTCCCTTTTTCTCTAACCAGAAGTGTCATAGTCTTTGGAATATCATTTAACCTCTCTGAAATGCATCTCCTCATCTCTGCAAGGATAATAATTTTAAATATGAGTGCTTACCTCAAGGAGGGTATAAATACCAAATGAGATAAGAGATGTGAAAAGTGGTCTAGCATAGCACAAATATTATCTTTGCTAGGTTTTGAGGACGATGGACAGTGACTTCAATTCAACCGTTATATATGCTGATCTTGCAAGGAGAGTGTGAAGCTTTTGGAACTTTCTCAAATGTACAGATATGAATTTCCATTAAATTCAGTATGTGGGTCATAGTGGAGAGGCCTGACAGAATGTGGTCCACTGGAGAAGGGAATGGCAAACCACTTTAGTATTTTTGCCTTGAGAACCCCATGAACAGTACGAAAAGGCAAAATGATAGGATACTGAAAGAGGAACTCCCCAGGTCAGTTAGGTGCCCAATTTGCTACTGGAGATCAGTAGGGAAATAACTCCAAAAAGAATGATGGGATGGAGCCAAAGCAAAAACAATACCCAGTTGTGGATGTGACTGGTGATGGAAGAAAGGTCTGATACTGTAAGAGCAATATTGCATAGGAACCTAGATTGTCAGGTCCATGAATCAAGGCAAATTGGAAGGGGTCAAACAGGAGATGGCAAGAGTGAATGTCAACATTCTAGGAATCAGCGAACTAAAATGGACTGGAATGGGTGAATTTAACTCAGATGACTGTTATATCTACTACTGTGGGCAAGAATCCCTTAGAAGAATTGGAGTAGGCATCATAGCCAATAAAGGAGTCCGAAATGCAGTAATTGGATGCAATCTAAGAAACAACAGAATGATCTCTGTTTGTTTCCAAGGCAAACCATTCAATATCATGGTAATCCAAGTCTATGCCCTGACCAGTAATGCTGAAGAAGTTGAAGTTGAACTGTTCTATGAAGACCTACAAGACGTTTTAGAACTAACACCCCCAAAAAGATGTCCTTTTCATTATAGGGGACTAGAATGCAAAAATGGGAAATCAAGAAACACCTGGAGTAACAGGCAAATTTGGCCTTGGAGTACAGAATGAAGCAGGGCAAATAGAGTTTTGCCAAGAGAATGCACTGGTCATAGCAAACACCCTCTTCCAACAACACAAGAGAAGACTCTACACATGGCCATAATCAGATGGCCAACACTGAAATCAGATTGATTATATTCTTTGCAGCCAAAGATGGAGAAGCACTATACAGTCAGCAAAAATGAGACTGGGAGCTGACCGTAGCTCAGATCATGAACTCCTTATTGCCAAATTCAGACTGAAATTGAAGAAAGTGAGGAAAACCACTAGACCATTCAGGTACGACCTAAGCCAAATCCCTATGAGTGAGAAATAGATTTAAAGGACTGGATCTGATAGACAGAGTGCCTGNCAGGCAAGAATACTGGAGTGGGTTCCCATTTCCTCCTCCAGGGGATCTTCCTGACCCAGGGATCGAACCAGTGTCTCCTGCATTGGCAGGTAGATTCTTTGTCATTGAGCCACCTGGGAGGCCTCCTAGAATCACATGGAAAACTTATTAAAATATAAGATTCAGGTCTCCCTCCCTGAGGTTTTGATTCAGTAGCCCGAGAATTTGTATTGCTAACAAATTCCAAGAGGATGCTGGTGCTGCTAGTCTGGGGATCGTATTTTGCGGACCATTGTTTAAGTTTGCCGAGTGTTCAGTTTCCATTTGAAATAGGTGTTTTCAGCTTTGAAAAGGCATATAGCTTTTTGTGAGCTGAGTATCCAATGATACAAAGGTAAATAAAACAGACAATCTTTCTGCCCTCATGAAGCTAATATTCTAGTGGGAGTAGACTAAGTGAGCCAAAAATACTCCACTGGGGCAGAGCAATGTGAGACTTTTCTGTAGTTTCTTAAGAGTAGACTTTTAATTCGCTTCATAGCAAGATAAGTTTTATTTAAAACATAAAACAGTGTAAGCCTCAAAAACTGTGACATACTGAGCTTTGTTTTTAAGATGATACCTTGAGCTATTTGGCAATAGTAGGGGTATGTTACGCTTCCCTGGTATCCCCATTGATAAAAGAATCTGCCTGCAATGCAGGAGACCCAGATTTGATCCCTGGATCGGGAAAATTCCCCTGGAGAAGGAAATGACAACCCACTCTAGTATTTTTGCCTGGGAAATCCCATGGACAGAGGAGCCTGGTGGGCTGCATAGGGTCACAAGAGTTGGATACAACTTAGCAACTAAACCACCACCACCACAGGGGTAGGTTGGGCTATACTACTAGAGTCTGGAAATTAAATATGGTCTAAGACCATGGTACCAAATATTATACTGAGAAAAGCTAAATAGACCATATAGGAATTGAAACTGATAAGCTTGAGTTTATTAAACCATGCTAAGGACTTCCCTAGTGGTCCAGTGGTTAAGAATCTGCTTCCCAATGCAGAGGTTGTGGGTTCAAACCCTGGTTGGGGAACCAAGATCCCACCTGCCACAGGGCAACTAAGCCTGCGAGCCACTACTAGAGAAAGTCAGCATGCCACAACTACCAAGCCTGCATGCTTTAGACCCTGTACTCCACAAGAGAAGCCCATGCACCGCAACTAGAGAAAGCCCGCTACTGTAGATTAGCTTTAATTAATACACAATAGTTATTCTTTCTCCAATATTTGGAAAAAATAATTTTCAATCATTTGCTGACAGTGGCATTTATAAAACGTATGCAATGGTTGTACAGACAGAACTGCAATATTGAGAAAAGTTCATGAATTTCCACTGTTTTGGATTGAAAGATAACATCTTTTTCTCAATGATGCATTTCCTGTTTTTTTTTTAATATTTTTCAAAAGTCCTCTTTTGTTTTATGCCATTGGGTAGTCATTTAAGAGGAGAAGCCAAAAATTTAAAAGTTAGAATAAAAAGTTGGGACTGTGTATCTGTCTGAAAAGCATTTGACTTCTTTTTGCATTAAGAATCTCATAAATTACAACCGAACCTAATAACTGAGCCAGCTTCCTAGTCATTTGGCAACATGTGTTGAGTTAGATGTTTTAAAGGAAGACTCAGCCACACTTGGTAGTATGAGTAATGGTTGTCTGTTCCAATGCCTGGGACTATTTTTCCACTCAAATGTTTTATATCTTGAATTTATTTTTCTAGCAGTGTTCCAAAAAGAGGTGAAATCAGGAGGACAGTAACCATACATTTAAGTCCTTGAGTCCCAAAATTTAACCCATGATTTCTTAATGTCTCCCATTTAACAATTTACAAAGATTTGTGAAATTCCTTCTGTGTTCCCAATTCTTCTACCCTCTCCACCTTCCCATCATATTCCCAATAAAATGCCAGTGTTTATGGGAGAAGTCCAGAGAACTCTATGATTGTCCTTGTCTTCAAGGACCTTAATATTTTGTTGGACCTCTCTGGCTAGAAATCAGCTGGTGGTTTTTAGCCCATTGATGGATTTTGACAAATTTCAGTTCAGTTCAGTCACTCAGTTGTGTCCGACTCTCTGTGACCCCATGAACTGCAGCACGCCAGGCTTCCCTGTCCATCACCAACTCCTGGAGTCTATCCAAACCCATGTCCATTGAGTTGGTGAGACCATCAAACCATCTCATTAATTTACATCTCAAAATATTTTTAGAAAATTGTCAGAGTTGCAGAAACAGACAGAGAGTACTTATATACCCTTCACCTAGCTTCCCCACAATGATTACACCGCACATAACCATTATCAAAACCAGGAAACTGACATGGACAGGGTATCAGTTGTATAATATGGATACAACTAAGCTGCAACTCTTAGAATGATTGACTTTTGACACCATTCAGTCTCAGGGTCCATTTGAAAAGACAATGGGAGAGCAATACAGAAGGAGAGACTTCAACTGTTTTAAAATGTGTAATTATTTATTTTGTAGTTTGTTTGAAACAGGCTTTTAATAAGGGCTGTGGATTGTAATTTTGTTTGATATGTTTCTTTCATTTCATAAAAAATTATGAGATTTACATTCCCTCCTCCATCAATTTTTGAGGTTTATTTTTGTTAAGGATAGTGCATCATTTGTTCTGGTCAGTGATTCACAATTTTTGGACTTTGCTGACTGGATCCTCATAATGTTGTGTAACAGTCCTCTGTCTCCTATATTTCCTGTAAACACAGGAAATTGGTAGTTAGATCCAGAGGATTCATTTTATTCAGTTTTTATTTTTATTTATCTGTTTTGCAAGGTGCTATTATGTACCTCTGTCAATCAGTGTCTGCTGGAAATCGATGTTCGTTGTCTAGAGTTATGCTTTCTAGAACAGCACTTTCCAATAGAAATTCCTCTGGTGATGGAAGAGGTCCATATCTATTTTTACTCATTAGTTATAGTATTTTTTATAAAGAGAAACTTCCTCTTAACTACTTTGCTACTATGAAGTTCAGTATATACACAAAAGATAGAAAAAAAATTGCTTACTTCTTACTCTCTATTATCAGCTATCAGAATAATAAGTTGTTTCCTTTTCTTTCTCAAAAAGTGATATATCTTCACTCTTCTGTGGTTTTTGCTGTCATCATGTAGTCATAATGTGTATTTTATTTCACTGTAGTCATTCTTGTTGAGGTTCAAATTTGTCCATCCATGGCTGGAAGGGTGGATCAGATCTCATCATGAGTTTTTAAAAGGTGAAATTCAATAAGCTGTTTACTATCAGAAATTATATTTGTTGAGATCTGTGCAAGTTAGTGTCTTAAATTGTACCTAAGATGGCATTCTAGCAGTTGAGTTCAGGCCATATGTGCTATAGGGATTAAGAAGAGAGAAAAATCAGTGGGAGATACCTGGGGAGGTTTTGAGGGAGGCATTGAGACTGAAATACTGTACATTCATTGGGGTTTTTATGATTCTCTCTCATTTCTTATCTTTCAAAATTATGATGTTTTCTTCATACCAATTCACATATGTCATTAATATTGGAGTTAGGAGGGGGAAATGGATAACCAAGTGATAAACGAATGGGATAGGAACTGGATAATGCTTAAGGAGAGTGAAAAGCTTTGGGAATCCTGCTGATTTACTTGCAGGAAAGGCCCTTTTAAAGCTCCCCAGTGCCAGCTCTTCAGCCCTCATTTCCCTTCAGTGGCAAGAACACAGGTTTGGAGCCTGACAGGCCATATGTTAACTGTGTGTGTGGTCAGCTTGCTTAACTTTTGTGCACTTCAGTTTTGTCTTCAGTAAAATGCAGAGGATAATAAGCATCCTCTATTAGGGCTGTTGTGCACCAAACCCATGTGAAATCTGATGATAACCAGCAATCATAATAATTAGCTAATGCTTATAGCATTGACTATAAGCCAACCACTGTTGGAGGACTTGACACGTATGAATTCATATAATCATCGCCACTCTTCTGTGAACTGGCCCTATTATTATCCCTTCTTAACAGATGAGGAGATTGAGGAGGATATAAATAAGTTGCCCAGGGTCTTACAGGTAGAGACGGAACTCCAGCAGACAGGATTCAAACCCAGGCAGTTTGTCTCCTCTGTCTGTGCTGTTACCCTCAGTGCTTGAAAAATGTCTAACAAAATGCCAGGCCAGAGTTGTAGATGCTCAGAGAATGCCTTCTTCCTTTCTCCTTCTCTTGTTTTCTCTTCCCTGTTACTTGGGAACTTTCATTTAGATTAATCAGTATCTATAAAAAGTACTCTGGGCTTCCCACGTGGCTCAGTGGTAAAAAATCTGCCTGCCAGTGGAGAAGCCACAGGAGATGCGGGTTGGATCCCTGGGTCAGGAAGATCCCCAGAAGGAGGAAATGGCAGCCAACTCCAGTATTCTTGCTTGGAGAATCCCAGGGACAGAGGAGCCTGGTGGGCTACAGTCCACGGGGTTGCAATGAGTGGGACATGACTGAGTGATCACACATGCATACATGCATGAAAAGTACTTTAGGGTACTTCCCTGGTGGCCAGTGATTAGGACTGTAGTTTCCAATGTGGGGAACATGGGTTCAATTCCTGGTTAGGGACCTAAGGTCCCAAATGCCACAGGGTGTGGCCAAAAATTTAAGTGAATAAAATAATTTTAAAAAAGAAAATGAACGCATTTCTTAAAGAAAAAAGAAAAGTGCTTCACTTCACTGGAACCATTACTAAGGGAAAATGAAGAATCAGGACAGAGGAAACTGATTAAACTACCAAGAGATATTCTAGCTTTATATTACAGTTTTCTTCAGCTCAGTTTTTAAAATAATATTTCTATTCCAAATTCTGCCTATGATTTCATGCTAAAACCTCTTATTGGACTTGGAGGCACAACTATATGTGAAGGAGGTGTTACTGGAGGAGAGTGGAAGTTGTAAAGAAAGATGGGAGAGCTTAACATTGAATATGTGAAAAATGTGAAGTGTGTTAAATATCCTCAGTGGGAAGGGAGGATACATTAATAATTTGACCTGGAAGGGCACCAAAAGCAAAACTCAGAAGCTATTTTAAAATGTGCAAGTCCTGGGATGTCAACATTAAGGAAAATAGATAGTCAAGTCAAAATTTTTAAATGATGGGATGTGTTAAAAATATTAGATTGCAGAGTTTCTTCATTATTTATCACAATAGGAGGGTGTTTTTTTCCTCCACTGAAATACAAGATGTTCTTGTGAACCAAATAGCTGAAAGACTCGGGCTCCTACACAGGGCAAAATGCCAGAAGCCTTCAAACATTTTATGAGGGCAGATTGGGTAGGATTGGATCCCATCAGATAACTGGATATCTTTTATCTGCTGTGAATAATTCATAATTAATTATTGCTGGAGACTTATAGGTCAATAAATATTGAAGACTAGGATTCTTATAAAGGCAAAGTGACCACTGTCATCATTGTTGATGATTGTTTTTGATTCTGTAATTCATTATTCAAAATTATGTTATGGTGGTGGTGTTTTGGGTGAATAATTGCTGTAAATAGCCTTGATGGCAAAGTGGAAACTTTACATACAATTTTCTTAAGTCATTTTTTTCAGATTCAGTGAAAAGGAGATTTTGTTCCATATGAATTCAGAAATTTCTCAAACCAACCATCACGAGGAAACATGAGCTTTTGTTGATTGTATTTTATTTAAGGTGTAATGAAACAAGATTTTGAGGGGGGTATTATTTTTTATTTATGCAGTGTAGCTTTTCCGTAGTTAGTGAACACTTTTATTTAACTTGGTCACTTCTGGTTTATTCATTGTTGTTGTTCAGTTGCTATGTCATGTGTGACTCTTTTTTGACCGCATGGACTATAGCCCTCCAGGCTCCTCTGTCCATGGGATTTCCCAGGCAAGAATACTGGAGTGAGTTGCCGTTTCCTTCTCTAGGGACTTCCTGGACCAAGGATCAAACCCTCATCTCCTGCATTGGCAGGAGGATTCTTTTACCACTGAGCCACCAGGGAAGCCCCCAATATGTTCATTATAATCTCCCAAATACCTCTGTCTGTCTGCTTAGTCAAGTCTAACATACCTTGTGCCCAGTGCCAATAGCATTCACACTGTTATAGGTTTTATTTCTAATGTGTTCCCATTTGAATGACTCAAAAATTACTGTAGAGTAATTTTACTGGAGTGAAAGGATTTTATTTTATTAAGAGACACATGCAACCAAAAAGAATTTGCCAGGAAATATCCAGTTCATTTTAATCTTGGAATGCTGTTTCTATAAAGATATATTGATAAAGTTAGAAACAAAACTGAATTCTTCAAGTTCCACATTTTAAAGATACTGGACTAGTCATTAGATCAAATTAGATAATTTTCAAATCTCCGCTGTTATCTGATGAGTGTATGTATGTGACTGTGTGTGTCTCTGTGTTAGCTAAGAGTGCTAGTTCAGAAAATCTGAACCTCAACCAATTATGAATGACTGTATTTTATACATTTTAAACCCATGAAAAATTTTAAGATACTAGTGGGTTTAATATTTAGTCTCTACTTAGTCTCATATTTAGCATTTCCCTCCATATGTGGCAAGAACGAACCTAGAATACAGGAATATCAGAAAAAAACATGTAACTAGCTCTACCCTGGGAACAGAGAGTTGTAGTCAGAATGGGAAGATAATAATGGCCTACAATGGGCATGGTGGGACATGCAAGAAAAAAAAAAAACACTTTCAATACAAAAACACTTCCAAATACAGTTTCATCACCAAGTGGAAACCTTGACAAAATGTGTAAACTATAGAGACAGCAATTGAGTTATTTCAAAACACTCACATTGGAAAAAAGGCTACCTTATGTTGCCACCTAGAGCCTCAGCCATCCTGGTTTATCTGAAATAGATAATAAGATTCCAGACTTTTGATTTGGGATTTTTGGACTTTGAATAGATACTAGAACGCATTGAAAATATTGAGGATCTTAGGATGGCATGAATATATTTGCACAAAGAATTCCTTTTAGGGGCCAGAGAGAGGAATGCAGTGGATGGAATAATGACCTCAAAGATGTACAAATCTGTACATCTTTACAAAGATGTACAGATACAAAGATGTACAAAGATGTCCTAATCTCCAGAATCTGTGAATATGTTACCTTACAGGGCAAGAGGGACTTTACAGGTGTGGTTGGAGTTATGAACCTTAATTGGGGAGTTTATCCTAGATTATGCAGGTGTGCCCAGCTTAGTAGCGAGATACGTGACTCCCTGACATTGAAGTACCTTTCCAGGCACCGGTCAGAGGCCAAGGTTAACAGGAAATGTGAATAAGAAGAAATGGACACAGATATGTAATGCAGCTGGCTTTGAGGGTAGAAGGTGAACTTTAGCCAAGAATTATGGATAGACTCTGGAAGGTGACCCTGTGGACTATAGACCACCAGGTTCTTCTGTCCATGAAATTCTCCAGGCAAGAATACTAGAGTGGGTAGGCATTCCCTTCTCCAGGGGATCTTTCCCAGCCGAGGGATCCAACCCAGGTCTCCTGCACTGTAGGCGGATTCTTTGCATCTGAGTCACTAGGGAAGCCTGTTGAAAATTCACGAATGAATCCCAAATCAGACTTGAGGGTGACCAAGTGGATGGGGATGACCAATATCCTGAAGAATCCCAGCTGATTAGTTTCCAAGTTTAGGGAATTGCCTTGAGCAATCACTTGGGTGAGGCATGACCTGAGAGGACTTGAGTCCTGCATCTTTCTTGGTAAAGAAGGGGGTTGCCTATGAGTACTGCACAGAGAGGAGACTACTAACAGGTCAGACCATATAGACTGACCAGTGGAAGCATCCCCACGGAGAGAGAGGACAGGAAGATAGAAACCAAAGAAATTTAGGTACAGGGACCAAGGCCCCAGGGATAGAGCAGCCAGACCAAGAGACAGCCTCATGGACAAAGTGATAAGTGAGCTTCAAGCATCTCTGCTTTCAATGCGCCCTGGGTGATCAGGTCATGTTGAAGACAGAGACCTAAAGAGCTGATGATAGGGGATGAAGGACTCAGGCTACCTGACACAGGAGCTCCCTTTCAGTACCCCTGGGTAACGCAGGGCCCTGTGCCTTCTTTCTCTCTCTATTGCCTACATCCATGCACACGCACACTGAAGACAGATGGGCCGGAGACCTCCACTCCCCTCAGTCTGTGCTGCCAAGCATTTATCCAGTGCAGGGCTGACATTCCAAGATGCCTTCTTTCAGTTTCTGATATTCTCTTGCCTGGGTTTGCAGACACCTAAACAACAAAGAAGAATAGTTTACTTAAAAACAAAACAAAACAAAACTTTTTGTCTGCATTTGGAGGTATATGGGATCTTAGTTCCCCAACGAGGAACTATACCTGTGCCCCCTGCAGTGGAAGCTCAGTCTTGCTGGACCACCAGGGAAGTCCCAGAATAGTTTTCTTTCTATAATTCCAGGCATTTTACCCAGTATTTTATTTCTCTTATCTCATTTAATAGCTCGCCACAACACAGGAAATGCAGGTCTTGTTATAATTTCTGTCTTCCAGATGACACTCAGAGAGGTTTAACAACTTGCCCCTAAGCATCCATGGTATAAATGGCAGAGCCAGGACTTGAACCCAAGTTGGCTGACTCCAAACACCAGCTCTCTTCAGTTTCAGGCCCTGCTCCAACTATTCCCATGGAGATGAGCTCAGTCTCAGTAATCCAGCCACACTGGTCACAGAACACGCATCTCTCCCCGTTGCTTCACATTTAACTGTTTACAGTCTAGGAGATTCTCATTGGTCCCCAAAATATGCTTCGTTTTGCGACACCTGCTAATAACTATGATGATTTTACAGCCCAGCGGCCAGGCTCTTTAGATTCAAATCCTGGCTATGATAAGTTACAGAATGCAGGTCTTTATGTGTATGTTGATCTGCACAGTAGCCCCAGCTCCCAGACTAGGTTTGACACACTGTTGTTGTTTAGTCACTAAGACGTGTCCAACTCTTTCCCACCCCCTGCACTGTAACTGACCAGGTTCCTCTGTCCATGGGATTTTCCAGGCAAGAATATTGGAGTGGGTTGCCATTTTCTCCTCCAGGGGATATTCCCAACCCAGAGATCAAACTCAGGTCTCTTGCCCTGGCAGGAAGATTCTTTCCCACTGAACCACTTGGGAAGCCTTGACACTTTGTAGGTGCTAAATAAATATTTGGAGAGTAAATGACTGCTTCGGTTGTCACTGTAAGTACTAAGTGGAAGAATCCATGAACATACTTAGAACAGCGGCTGACAACGCATAAGTACTCTGCCAATGTGAGCGATTGTTATTGTATATGAAACTGACGTGGTTGGACTGTGGTCCAGGAGGTTTGTGATCCTTCGAGGAGGTATGGTTGTTATACAATTCCTGACCTTTCATATTCCTCTTCTCAGTCTCACCTAGGACTGTTTTGTCTCAGTGGCAGCAATTAAAGATTATGAAGTATTTCTAAAATATAAACTGTGCTATGAATGCTGAAGAATAATCTCTCCTCTTCAGTATTGTTATATATAAAACACCTTTCTCCAAATGAATTACTGACAGTAATTGGCGAATCACCACTTCTAAAGGTCTTTCAAAACCATTTCTCAGCCCAGAGAGGTGGGTTTTGCTTTCACTTTAAACCAAGAGCTCACAAGACATCAGATAGCTTTCCCTTCAAATGTGTTTACTTGAGTTGATTCTTAGCATATATTTTTGTGTAAGATCCACAGCCTCTGTAGCAGAAGAGACCTGATTGACCTTTCTGCCAGGGCTTTGAACTTGAGCATGGCTTCACTTTAATATGAAGCCCAAGGATGGGGTTGCATCTGTTTGAGAAATCCTTGTTAAGGGGAAAATGATGATGCAGACAAGGTGTCATTTTTCTTGCATGTTTCTGCCAACCTTGTAACAAGCTGATAATGTTAATTATCTCTTTCCAAGAAGACAGGGTAGTCTCTTCCATCAGAAAAGCTCTGCCTGAGCAGAACAAAATGTTCTTTTTTTCTTGTAAATAAATAAAAGCTCTGCCTCCACACCCTTTTATTGGGAAAGGTGGTATGCTCCTTCTCACAGCATCTTTCCTCCTGGGCTGCTTTCTCATTCGACTCAAGATGATTCTTGTTCACCAAATCATTGACTAGAGAGGTCTCACTTATGCAAACTTGTGAAGGAGTAGCAAACGTCTTTCTTGGATTTTTAAATGTCCTAAAAGTAGGTAGGAAGTGATAGGATCATATTCTTCAGGTGATTAGGGCTCACACACTCAGCTTTCATGGGGCATGTTTGCAGCCCACTGAGTTTCATGGGTGGATATGGCTATATATCCCATCCACATGCTTGTCTGTTTAGCCTGTAATGTGTCTCACGATATGCAAAATCTAAAATCATCTGACTGAGCGGCTCTTCACCTTCTGTTGTCCAATTTAAGCCATGGTCAGGGGACGGGAGCATGGGGCAGAACAGAAGCTGTGAGCCTTCTGGACAGGAGGATGACATATGAGCAGTGTATCCATTATCAGTGATATAATTTCCGGGTATCTGCTTCCCTCAGTGTGGTGCCCTGTGGTAACCCATGTTTGTTTCCTCCCACCTTCCTGAACTGATTTTCTTCTGACCTCAGTTCAATCTGAGACAAATAAATGCTGATGGATGTGGATAATTAACTAAACCAACAAGAGAAAACAAATTAAGAACCCACAGCCAAGTTTTCTGTGCATTAACAAGGTAAACGGAGATTTTTCCATGGGTGGCTACAGAACCAGGATGTACAATCATTCACAAGGCAGAGTGAAGGCCACCTACTTAGCGGGAAAAAAAAAAATGAGTGGGCAGAAACTACTGAGAGATTAACAATGACCTCTGTTGATCCAATTGTTCATTTCCTAATTAGGCACACTTGGCATTCAGGGCAGCACCCTTTGTGTGTGAGGTGGGAAGCCAGAGGGTGAGATGGTCCTATTGCATTGACACCTCATTCCCTTTCACCTCATGCCACTTTAGATTCATTCTTAGCTATATAGGACCTTACCCAAAGCAGGACCTTATTCCTGAAGGCAGTATGGGAATCTCAATTCTGCACCATCTCCAGGTGGGTAATTAGAATCTTTCCATTTCAACACTTGTTTGTTCATCAGCCATGACTCTAATGATGTTCAGAAGGGCTAGACCCAAGCGACTTTGCAAGCATTCATTTGAGAAGCTCTCTAGCTTTCTGGTTGGTGCATTAAACTTTTCCACACAGTGTATTATGGAAGATAATATAGATAGAATATTTCAAAAACCAAAGCAATCCCCCAAACTCCATTTCTGATGGATGTAAAGGAATGACTCCTTGACATAAGTTACCACATACGATCTGGCAACTGGAAACTGGTTTTGCTGAGATAGTGCATTTTGAGTTGTTATGGAAATCATGGGCTTCCTAGGTGGCTCAGGGGGAAAGAATCTGCCTGCCAATGCAGGAGACTTGGGTTTGATCCCTGGGTTGGGAAGATTCCCTGGAGGAGTAAATGGCAGCCCACTCCAGTATTCTTGTCTGGAGAATCCCATGGACAGAGGAGCCTAGTGGGCTACAGTCCATGGAGTTACAAAGAATTGGACACAACTGAGCATGCATGCATGTATTCATGCATGAAAATCATGGCTGGAGAACATAACATCAATGGTAGGATTTTTTCTGTGGATTTCATCAAGTTCTCAGTGGTCAGACCATCAACCCAGTATCCTGCAGCAACCAGAAGTTGAAAAATTGACATAGCAAGGGATCTTGCTGTTGTCAGCAGCATTGCTCTAGCCAGTAAAGCAAATGAGGTCTTATTTCTTGGTAACTGCCAACTGGACATCATGTGAAGCATACTTGGAAAAGATGAGATCCAGGCTTTTAAACGACACCATGACTGTATATATGGTGTATGAGTCTGAGCTAATGAAATGCCAGTAAAAGAGTAAAGCATTCCTTGTACAGATTTCACTTGAACACCAGTTTTATTTTTTCCAAGAGATCAGAAAACTTCTTTTTTTCCTCTCTTAATTAAAAACATTCAGTCTAATAAAGCCTGTTGTCAAAAGCATAGGTTCTGGAAAGAGAATGTGGAGAACTGAGAAGCAGCAGACCATATATGAGAGGGGATAGGAAAAGGGTGTTTAAAGAGATCCGTTTCTAGAGACCTGGGAAGGATCATTTACGATCCTCCTGGAATGCCTTCTGCCTCTGCTCCCTGCACAGCAGGCCTGGAATGTGTTGCTGAAGGAAGTCAGGGTTTGTTGTCTAGAGTCCAGCCTGGATCCTGTAAATGCATGTCAGGCAAGCGTGGCTGTCCAGCTCCACAGGGCTTCTTTTTCATCCTTCAGCAAATAATATAACATAATCCCCGAAGTTCTCAAACCAGGGAAATAATCTTAAATCCCTGCCCTGAGTTTGTGAGTCATTGTTTTGATTGTTCTTGTAAAGGTAGTTACCTTTTTTTTTCTTGCTGGCAAATAGAAAATCTCAGATTCAGATTCTCTTGAAAGAAGGGTGGGAAAGTCGAGAAGAGAAAGAAGCAAGGCACTCTTTTCCCCATTCATGCCATTTTATAGTGTAAAAATAATATGAAATTTAAAGACACTTGCTCCTTGGAAGGAAAGCTATGACAAACCCAGAAAGAGTACTAAAAAGCAGAGATATCACTTTGCCAACAAAGGTTCATAAAGTCAAAGCTATGGTTTTTCCAATAGTCATGTATGGACGTAAGACTTGGACCATAAAGAAGGCTGAGTGCTGAAGAATCGATGCTTTTGAATTGTAGTGCTGGAGAAGACTCTTGAGAGTCCTTTGGACTGCAGGGAGATCAAAACAGTCAATCCTAAAGAAATCAACCCTGAATATTCATAGGAAGGACTGATGTTGAAGCTGAAGCTCCAATACTTTGGCCACCTGACTCGAAGAGTGGACTCATTGGAAAAGACCTTGATCCTGGGAAAGACTTAAAGCAAAAGGAGAAGGGAGTGGCAGAGGATGAGATGGTTGGATGTCATCATCAACTCAAGGGACATGAGTTTGAGCAAACTCCAGGAGATAGCAAAGAACAGGGAAGCCTGGCATGCTTCAATCCGTGGGCTCACAAAGAGTTGGACATGACCTAGCGACTGAACAACAATAGTAACTGAATCATTTACCTGCCTCTGAAATTTGAGAACGTGAGAGTGAATGGTGAAAAGTGTTCACAGACAGATTTTTCATACTTGAAATAATATTCATCATTTCCTTTACTTATATATCTTTTCATTCCAATCCAGACTCCGAGTCAAAATGCCAGATTATTCGAAATATCTCTCATCTCTAGATTCAGTGCTCTTTATGCTACACTGTACTGCTATGTCTCCATTATTGTGTCCTGGACCCACAGAATTTCTGAAACTCATTGTAAGTGTGTCTTTCTTTGAAGAAAACAGAAGAGGGGACCCCATTGTGGGGAATGTGGGAATGAGTGCACAGGTAAGACTGTCACAGTGTCAGAGGAACAGGTATAATTCTGTACTGAAAGGAACTGGAGTTGCTTGGAGAAGGGGTCCCAAGGCAGAGCCAAGTGAATGAAAGGTGAGCATCTTGTGGCACCAGAAAGTGAGGAAGTGCTGAGAAACAAGAGAGGGGAGAGGCATATTTACCAACTTGCAAGGGCTCCCACTGGCCAGAGCAGGAAGAATTCAAGCAAAGTAAATAACAACATAAATCCAATAACAGTATTGATTATAACCCAATGGATAACATGGGTATCCTTGAGCCCACACTGATGGAAACAAATAACCAAGTAAATAAGTAAAAGAGGAAGAAATAGCAAGCCTCCTTTACAAAACAATTCCAGTGAATAAGTACAGACTGAATGAGGGGAATAGAACACCAGAACATCACTGTAATTATTTCTGCAGGCAACCATGGATGGATTTCATGGGTGAAAGTTTAAGCCTAAATGGGATATCTGCATAGTTTGAAGAGATCTCCCCTAAAATAAACATTTGCTAATTGCAAAAGAAAAAAATAGTAATATTACAGTGAAAAAAAACTTGACAAGCACCAGTTTAAACAAGCACTAAAGGGGAAATTAAATAAATAAGTAGATAAGTTAATCAATTAAATAATCACTAGATATAAGGCATATCTAAATGTTACTATTCACCTCAGTGTCATTCTTTCCAATAATGTATAATCCTACTTTAATCATGGACTAATGCCAGGCAAACCCACAAAGTGTCAGGAAAGTTGAGAAAAGGAAAGTCTGAGGAACTGTCACAGAATATAGGGAAACTAAGGAGACATAATACAGAATGCAGCATAGCATTCTGGATGGTATCCTGGAAGAGGGAAAAAGGGGCGTTATTGGAAAACCTGGTAAAACCCAGATAAAATCTGTAGCTTGGTTAATAGCATAGTATCACTGTTAATATATTAGTTTTGATTATTGCACCATGGTTACATGAGGTATTATCATTACATGGATGTGGGTGAAAGGTATATGGAGCTCTCTATTTTTATAACTCTTCTGTAAGTCTCAATTTACCTCAAAATGAAAAATTACTGCATCTGTGATTTTTAATTAGTGAAAGTTGCTCAGTCGTGTCCAACTCTTTGCGACCCCATGGACTGTAGAGTCCATGGAATTCTCCAGGCCAGAATACAGGAGTGGGTAGCCTTTCCGTTCTCCAGGGGATCTTCCCAACCCAGAAATCGAACCCAGGCCTCCCTCATTGCTGGCAGATTCTTTACCAGTTGAGTCACAAGGGAAGCCCAAGAATACTGGAGTAGGTAGCCTATCCCTTCTCCAGTAGATCTTTCTGACTCAGGAATTGAACTGGGGTCTCCTGCATTGCAGGCAGATTCTTTACCAACTAAGCTGTCACTTTGTATTTTTCAACACTGGAAAATACATGAGTGTAAGATATCAAGGATGGTGGCAAGATAGCAGCTTTCAAGAAAACTTGGCATTTGTTCATTTAACAGTTACTCAGAGATTTAGCAGCTAGCTGGCCAGATAGATCCTAACAAAGCAGTAAGTGCCAGGATAAAGGAAGTACATGGTTCTATATGAAACACAGAAGCAATTCTTAACTTAGGCTTAGAGAATAAGAAGTCACAAAACTGAAGATGAGTACAAACAAGCCAAGTTGGTTGAGTGGAGAGGGGATCTAGTGTTGAGGAAGGTGGGTAAAAGACAGTAGAAACAGTATATCAAGGTGGAAGCAAGAGATGGCTTCCTTGGTGGTCCAGTGGTTTAGACTTCACCTTCCGGTGCAGGGGTGCAGGTTCAATCCCTGGTTGGGGAGCTAAGATCCCACATGCCTCAAGGCCAAAAAACCAGAACACAAAACAGAAGNAAGGTGGAAGCAAGAGATGGCTTCCTTGGTGGTCCAGTGGTTTAGACTTCACCTTCCGGTGCAGGGGTGCAGGTTCAATCCCTGGTTGGGGAGCTAAGATCCCACATGCCTCAAGGCCAAAAAGCCAGAACACAAAACAGAAGCAATATTGTAACAGATCCGACAAAGACTTTAAAAATGGTCCATGTCAAAAAAAAAAAAAAATTCTTGAAAAAAAAATTAGAGCAAAAGAAAACAAAAAGCATAGAACTTTTGAAAAACAAAGAAATACCTAACTTGTTATTAGTTTTGTATTTTAGAAAACACTCTGGCTTCCTTGTGAGGACCAGGTTAAACAGGAGAGCGGGACAGAGTTAGGGAGGCAGGGAGACCAAGTAGGAGACTACTGCAACAGTCCAAGCAAGGGAAAGCAGTGCCCTTGACACCACGGTGAGGGCAGGGCTCCTGCACTGCAGGCAGATTCCTAACTGAGCTACCAGGGAAACTTTAAAGAGAAAGTGGAGAGATTTAAGAAGTTCCAGGAAGGTATAAGCAACAGAAATCAATGCTAGACTGTAAGAGGATGGTGAGGCAGAGAGAGGATTTACTGTTGTTCATTTCTGCATCTAGAAACTATGAATCATTTCTTAGGCTACAGGTAGATTGATGCTATCTTGTATGGCAGTGGCCTGGGACTCAAATATGAGTATTTTGAGATTTAGGATGATGCTAGTATGAGTGTGACAGGCACACTCTAAGATGATCCCTAATGAGTTAGGTCCCTTTCCCCTTGAGTTCAGATAGAACTAGTATCTTGCTTCTAGCCAACAGAAAATGGCAAAGGTAATGAGTGTCACTTCCTGTGATCAAGTTACATTGTAAAAGACTCTTTCTTAGCAGACTGGAGTGAGAGAGACCCCGATGCTGGCTTTGAAGGAGTAAGATGCTTTATTTTGAGAAGGCTAAGCGGCAAGGATTTATGGGGTAACTTCTATGAGTTGAGAGCTCCCTGCTACCAACAGCCAGCACAAAATGAGGAACCCACAGCCATGAGAAATTGAATTCTACCAACAACCTGAAAAGACTTGAAAATGAATCTTTCCCAAGTCAAGCTTCTGAGGAGATCACAGTCCCGAGTTCAGTTCAGTCACTCAGTTGTGTCCGACTCTTTGCGACCCCATGAATCGCAGCATGCCAGGCCTCCCNCATTTCCCATGAAGTGATGGCACTGGATGCCATGATCTTTGTTTTCTGAATGTTGAGCTTTAAGCCAACTTTTTCACTTTCATCTAGAGGCTCTTTAATTCTTCTTCACTTTCTGCCATAAGGGTGGTATCATCTGCATATCTGAGGTTATTGATATTTCTCCTGGCAATCTTGATTCCAGCTTGTGTTTCTTCCAGTCCAGCATTTCTCATGATGTACTCTGCATATAAGTTAAATAAACAGGGTGACAATATACAGCCTTGACGTACTCCTTTTCCTATTTGGAACCAGTCTGTAGTTCCATGTCCACTTCTAACTGTTGCTTCCTGACCTGCATACAGATTTCTCATGAGGCAGGTTAGGTGGTCTGGTATTCGCACCTCTTTCAGAATTTTCCACAATTTATTGTGATCCACACAGTCAAAGGCTCTGGCATGATCAGTAAAGCAGAAATAGATGTTTTTCTGGAACTCTCTTGCTTTTTCCATGATCCAGTGGATGTTGGCAATTTGATCTCTGGTTCCCCTGCCTTTTCTAAAACCAGCTTGAACATCAGGGAGTTCACGGTCCATGTATTGCTGAGGCCTGGCTTGGAGAATTTTGAGCATTACTTTACTAGCATGTGAGATGAGTGCAATTGTGTGGTAGTTTGAGCATTCTTTGGCATTGCCTTTAATATGTGTTAAATTAGTAGTAATGTCTTACTAAAATAATTCAGTCTTGCTTATTATTTAAAATATTGAATGGTTTAAAGATCTGAGAATATATTTTCTGGTTTGATTGTATAGTATTTTTTTTTTCACCAAAGATTACATAGAATTTTAAAAGATGATGTGAAAACTGTTGTTTCTAGGACATATTAACAGTTAAGGTCTCAGCTTCAGAACTCCCAGTGGGCTTTACTTCCTCATGTTCTGGTCCTGGATGAATCCATTTCGAGAATATATGGTTTCCTATGCTTACATTGGCAGCATGGGGTTGTTTAAACTTTGCTTGCCCAGGTATTATTAGAATTATTATGACAAACATATACTAATCAAACACTCATATGATATAATCCCTACTTTTTTAGATGTAAAATAATATACTTGCACAGAAGTTCTGATGTAGAGAACAGAGAAAGTTGGAAGGTGGGGGGCAACCTTTTAAAAAAATTATTGCTCTCATACTGTGAAAGAAAATTGTTATGCCCGAAATCCGAGTTCCCCAAACAGAGAATCAGACGTCCACAGCAATGCAAAAGCATAAAGGGGTTTTACTGCTAGCTCGAGCTAGGGCTCCCGTCTCATCCAGTGCAGTGGAGTCTTGACGAGTCTCTGAATCACAGCTGCTTTTATACAGGCGGTTCTTAGTACAGCTGGCAGGTAATGATTGGCTGAGCCTAATGTGCGTGTGCGTGAGATTTTCAAATCCCACATCCCTATCCAGATTGGCTCAGGTTTGGCACCATCAGGGACTTTCCCAGGGTGTGGTTCCCTGGAATCATGACTCAGGTGTTAATCTGGTTTGGCGCCAGTGGGGACTTTCCTAGGGTGGAGTTTCTTAGAATTATGACTCATGTTTACAAGATGACTCATGTTTACGAGAACCTAAAACAGGCCTAGTGTAGCCTGTTGAGCCTGTCATGGCTCTGGTCTGGCTCTAACAAAAATTTTTCCAACAAAATACTCTTTCTGTAAGTTGCTCTGAGTATCTTTCTGTTGCTAAAGAGAAAGAGTAGCATTTTGTGTGTTATTTACTGTGGGCGAGAGAGGAGAATCTCTCAGAGAAGCTGAACTGAGAATCTCTCACTATATTCTTTGCTCCTCCCTTTGTATGTGTGGAGGGTTGTGAATATCTGGACAGAGTTTACAGAATTAAGATGATGGCCTTCCTCACATCCTTTAGGTGTCTCTATTTTTAAATAAACTGCATTGATAAATTTTTATCATGACCATAAAACGTATGAAGGAAGGAAGGCTGACAAACCATTTGTTGGCCACAACTTAGAAGCCTTTCTTTGAACTGAACCTTTTTTTTTTTTTTTTTGCTCTGTTTCTGAAAAACAATGCAGTAAGGATTGTATTTTGATGAACTTCTACACTGCCCTTTTCACTGTTTCTTTTAATTTGCCTATGTAGTGGACTTTATCCCTATCAAATGTATGTGTTGAAGTGGAAAAAATCATTTATTTTATATTAAAAAAAAGTGTTAGTATTCTATAAAGAAACAAAATGTATTGGAATGAGAGGCTAAGATCCAAGCATTGAGCTGGATATCAGATGATGTGACTTTTAATATCAATTACACCACTGGATATTGGATAAAGGATTTTATCTCTGAGTCTGTGTATTTATCTATGAAAGAAGTATGTTAAACTAGGTGATATCAAAGTTATCGCAATTATGACATCATCACTTCCTTTGGAGAGGTATATGTGGAAACTAGACCCTTGTATTCTGTAAAGAACAATTGTCTTACGTAGTATAACCTAACACCTCTGACCCTTCCCAACAGTTTTACCAGCATTAACTCACTGCATCAATATCATTGTGCTGTTAGTAAGATAGGGGGTTATTATTATCCATAGAAAAATATGCAGTATCTGAGATTCAGATCTGTAATAACCAATCCAGGTCCACACAGTGAATTCCAACCAGAGCTGCATGCTCTGGGTTTACTAACATAGGTGTGATAAGTAATAATATATTGCTGTATTAGAATACTTACTGGCTTCCCACTGAACTTGCTTCTACTTGAGGCAAAAAAAAAAAAGTGTCCTCAATCTGGTTTGCATCCAGAATTCACTAATTAGCACTTACTAACTCCATAGGAAATGGCAACCCACTCTGGTGTTCTTGCCTGGAGAATCCCAGGGACAGGGGAGCCTGGTGGGCTGCTGTCTATGGGGTTGCACAGAGTCGGATACGACTGAGGTGACTTAGCAGCAGCAGCAGCAACTCCTTATAGTTTGTGGGTTGCCCACCTGGCGGGTGAAGGCAAAAAGATGTGACACTGAAAGATGAGGCCCTCCAGGTGAGTAGGTGTCCAGGACACTACTGGGGAAGATTGGAGAAATAGCTCCAGAAAGAATGTAGAGGCTGGGCCAAAGCAGTAACGACATCCTGTTGTGGATGTGCCCAGTGGTGAAAGGAAAGTCTGATGCTGTAAAGAACAATATTGCTTAGGAACCTGGGATGTTAGGTCTATGAATCAAAGTAAATCCAATGTGGTCAAGCAGGATGTGGCAATTATAGGTATCAGTGAAATAAAATGGATAGGAATGGGTATATTTAATTCAGATGACCATTATATCTACTACTGGGGCCGAAGATGGAGAAGTTCTATACAGTCAGCCAAAAAAAATAAAATAAAATAAAAGACCCAAAGCTAACTCTGGCTCAAATCATCAGTTTCTTATTGCAAAATTCAGACTTAAATTGAAGAAAGTAAACAAATCCCTTATGATTATACAGTAGAGGGGATGAACAGATTCAAAGGATTATATCTGGTAGACAGTGTGCCTGAAGAACTATGGTTGGAGGTTCACAAGATTGTACAAGAGGTGGTGACAAAAATCATCCCCAAGAAAAAGCAATGCAAAAAGGCAAAATGGTTGTCTGAGGAGGCCTTATAAATAGCTGAGAAAAGAAGAGAAGGGAAAAGCAAGGGAGAAAGGGAAAGATATGCCTAACTGAATGCAGAGTTCCAAAGAATAGCAAGGAGAGATAAGAGAGACGTTGTGGGGTGGGAGGTGGGAGGGGGATTCAGGATTGGAAGCTTGTGTACACCTGTGGTGGATTCATGTTGATGTATGGCAAAGCCAATAGAGTATTGTAAAATCAAATTTAAAAAAAATTATCAATAGAAAGACATATCTTAAATTGGAAAAAAAAAGAAAGCCTTCTTAAGTGATCAGTGCAAAGACACAGAGGAAAACGATAGAATGGGAAAGACTAGAGATAGCTTCAAAAAAATTAGAGATACTAAGGGAATATTTCATGCAAAGATGGGCACAATAAAGGACAGAATTGGTAAAAATCTAACAGAAACAGAAGAGATTAAGAAGAGGTAGCAAGAATACACAGAAGAACTGTACAAAAATGGTTTTAATGACCCAGGTAACCATGATAGTGTGGTCACTCACCTAGAGTAGACATTCTGGAGTGTGAAGTCAAATGGAACTTACGAAACATTACTATAAACAAAGCTACTGGAGGTGATGAAATTCCAGCTGAGCTGTTTGAAATCCTGAGTACTCTTAGGAATTTGGAAGCTTCAGCAGTGGCTGAAAAGGTTAGTTTTCCTTCCAATCCCAAAGAAATGCAATGCCAAAGAATGTTCAAACTACTGCACAATTGTGCTCATTTCACGTGCTAGCAAGATAATTCTCAAAACCCTTAGTTTAGTATTACATGAACTGAGAACTTCCTGAGATAAAAGCTGGCTTTAGAGAAGGCTAGATGATACCACTCTAATGGCAGAAAGTGAAGAGGAACTAAAAAGCATGTTGATGAGTGTGAAAGAGGAAAATGAAAAGGTTGGCTTAAAACAGCATTTTAAAAAAACTAAGGTCATGGCATCTGGTCCCATCACTTCATGGCAACTATATGGAGAAAAAGTGGAAGCAGTAACAGATTTTATTTTCTTGGGATCCAAAATCACCGTGAACAGTAACTCTAGCCAAGAAATTAAAAGATGCTTGCTCCTTGGAAGAAAAGACTATGATAAACCTATATAGCATATTAAAAAGCAGGGACATCACTTTGCTGACAAATGTCTGTATAGTGAAAGCTATGGTTTTTCCAGTAGTCATGTAAGGATGTGAAAACTAGACCATAGATAAGGCTGAGTGCCGAAAAATTGATACTTTTTAATAGTGGGGTTGGAGAAGACTCTTGAGAGTCCCTCAAGAAGGGAGGCTGTGCTAAGAGATAAAACCAGTCATTCATAAAGGAAATCAATGCTGTATATTCAATGGAAGGATGTATGTTGAAGCTGAAGCTCTAATACTTTGGCCACCTGATTAGAAGAGCCAACTCACTGGAAAAGATCCTGATGCTGGGAAAGATTGAGGGCTGGAGGAGAAGGGGGTGACAGGATAAAATTGTTAGATGGCATCACCAAATCAATGGATATGAGTTTGAGCAAACTCTGGCAGATAGTAGAGGACAGGGAAGCCTGGCATGCTACAGTCCATGGGGTTGGAAATAGTGGGATATTACTTAGCGACTGAAAAATGACAACCACAACTCAATATAGAGGGGATAGAAAGCAGTCAGTGCCTAGAAAGCAGTAAGAATCAGTGTCTCTATAAATTGGATCTGCCTATATTCAGGTAATAAAGGAGAGAAATGGTATGGACCTAACAGAATCAGAAGATATTAAGAGGTGGCAAGAATACACAGAACTGTACAAAAAAGAGCTTCACGACCCAGATAATCATGATGGTGTAATCACTCTCCTAGATCCAGACATCCTGGAATGTGAAGTCAAGTGGGCCTTAGAAAGCATCACTATGAACAAAGCTAGTGGAGGTGATGGAATTCCAGTTAAGCTCTTTCAAATCCTGAAAGATCACTGTGAAAGTGCTGCACTCAATATGCCAGCAAATTTGTAAAACTCAGCAGTGGCCACAGGACTGGAAAACGTCCGTTTTCATTCCAATCCCAAAGAAAGGCAATGCCAAAGAATGCTCAAAGTAGATAATAGTTGGTGTAAATTGAATGTTATAGCGTGTGATTTTTACATATCAAAACCAAAAGGAGAATAATCTAAATTTTTAAAATATTGAGATACCCAAATTAATTCTGAGTTTTAAGAGTTGAAAGACTCCATGTGTAACAGTTTCCCAGTTTGTATAAATGCAGTTGCACAAAAACAACTTTTATCCGGGACATTTCTGGTTCTAGAAAAATCAGAAAAAAAGACTTCTCCTATTGTTTTTTAAAAGTAGGTAGAAGCAGTGAACTAAAAGTCAGGGCACTCCAGTCTCATGCCATCTGTTTGTCCTTGGGCAAATTTCATTCCATCCTATGATATCAGAGCAATTTGTTCTGTAGCAGGGAAACCCAAAACCAATAAAGTAAAGCCTACGGTATATTTGAGGAACTTGGAAGAAAAATGAAATAGAAATTAGATACTCTTTTACAGGCGTGAAAATAAGCACCTTTATTATGCCTGTAAGACATTTTAATGATCTAATTTTTAAAATATTCTCTTTATTAACTTTGTAAGGATGCTAAGGAATATGAATTTAAGGGAAACAGACACAAGCATTGGGCAGGATCTAGATGGGCAAGAAACTAACTGGAATGTCATGAATCTTTATCTGAACATGCACACCAGATCCAAACAGTCTGTCTGGCTTGATTAGTGAAAAAATCGATCAGGTCAGTTAGGCAGTTCTGTCAAGTCATGAATTAACTAGTTCTTATTTATCTGAATAGATTAGCTGATATGTTTATTTATTCAGCCAGCAAGTATTTTTGGAACATCAATTATATTTCAGGCAATGTGCTGTGAACACACAGATGAAAGAGACATTCTTACCTTTAAGGCTTTCACTGATTCAACCGTAGTCCAAGCCATTGAGTTAAATGCCATCTTAATGGAACCTGCTGTAGGCAGATGCTTGGTTAATTCAACAGGGTGAGTTGAGGAGCAGTGGACAAGTATCTATAGGATGAGACATTTCTGGTGAAAATAATGTTAATTCAGGAAAAAGGGAAAAAATCTTGGCAGAGGGCTTTGGGATTAGGGAAGTTTCTTGGCTCAGTTAATTGGTTCCATTCTTTGATCTCAACTCAGATGGCATTCAGTAAGGACTGAGATTAACAGACTTTGTTTCTAATCTTTTTTTTTTACATTTACCACTAGCCCAAATTGACCAGCTTCTTTGTTGCCTAGTATCATCTAGAGACTTTTCCTTTCTTTCATCTTTGATAGACAGAAGGACTGAAAAGCATGTGAGTAGGGAAAATATTTCACAGATAAGTAACATGGCCAGGGAGAGGAAATAAAGAGCCACTGTTCCATATGCTAAGATGGGATGCATAATGGAGAAATCACATACTACCTTAGAATGTCAGTGATAACGCTGAAAGTCCATCACTCTTGTTAATGAATATATGAATATAAGTAAATGTAAATGAAGCCCCAACATGAGAAGAAACAGTTATTTGAATTTAGGCCTTGTGTGTGCAGCTCACTGATAGTTAGATCACAGCATGAAAAACTATGGGAAAATGTTTAAATGTCTTTTTCAGTGCTCTTCTTGGTAGTCTTCAATTCCTATTGCATAGGAATGTGAAGAAGATGGCACTTGGGTATCGATGATCATTCTGCACTGAGGCTTTAGTATTCAGTATGATTACCATTTAAAAACTATGCAATTAAAGCTGTGTCTAATGAGAAAGGAAGAGGCCATGCTAAATATTCAGTGCTAAATATTCATTAACAAAACCCAGCCATTCCCAAGGTGTAAAATCATCTTGGCTTCTGGTGTTAGGACGGTGGCACTGGGGATTTGAAGGGATGGTGCTATAATTAAAAGACTTAAGTCATGGATTGTAATGGCCCTAGTGAACAGCACAGCTCCCAAGAAGGCAAGGAATTCTTTCAGATCATTCATGAGAGAGTGAAGATTCTGTCTTTATTCTAAAATAATATGAAATGCTGAGATTCAGTTTAAAAATTGTCTAGTTCAGAAGTTTATTTTTAAAATAGGTGTCATATCTGACGTAAGATTTTGCTGCAGTGTTTTTTTCTGTCACGATATTAATATTAATAACCTACATTCAACATTAACTTAGTTACTTCAATATTATAACTATCAACATATTTGCTTAATAGATTAAAAATAGCTGAATGCCGCTCTAGAAGCCATCTGTCAAGTTAATGTTTTATTGTTCTTTCCAGATTTCAGTGTGGATCATAGAGTAGAACTGAATTAATTTGTCAAAGTTTTATTCAGTTATACTTGTGTGACCACTAAGGATTGCCAGTAGGTTCTGCTTAGAATTTAATGAAAGGAGCTCTGAAAGGTGTGAGCCAATTGTATAATCAATAAGCCTGAATTCAAGCATATCTGAAGTTTGAGTGGGCTCTGCAGATTTAGTCTCTAAAGCATTTTTTAAAAGGGACATTTTGATTTAATTGAAGGGGAGAGCTAAGTAAGGAAGAGGAAATGAGTGACAAGGTGACATAGTTATTATGATACACAATAATTTCGACTTTGGATCTGGGTTTTAGTGTAGCAGGGAAAGAATCTGGAGGTGGGAAGAGAATTGGATGAATCTGAGAACAGGGCATTAACGAATTAAAGGTTCAGATAGAGTAAGTGGCTTCAAAGGATACAAAACCAAGGAGTGATAAGGATTTCCATTTTACTTAATTTCTTCTTAAACAAGCATTAAGATATTGAAGCAGAAACCTTAGAAATTATGTTGTATTAACCGATTAAATACTTACTAAGTAGCTTTTGCACTCAAAGTTCAGTTAGGCAGCTGTAGTGTATCCAAAGCTTTGACATCTGATGGCTATAGGCAGGAGTCCACAAACTAGAGTCCCCCAGCCAAATTAGGTAGGCCACTACCTGTTTTTGTGCTACCTGGGGGCTAAGAGAGGCTTTTGTATTTTTTAAGAGTTGAAATAAAATCAGGAGTATTTAGTGACATATGAAAATTATATGAAATTCAAATATGAAGTTTTATTGAATACATCTACACTTTTTAAAAAAACATTTGGTTAATGGCTGCATTCCTGCTGTAAGAGCAGAATTGAGTAATTGAAGCAGACCATGTAGTCTCTTACATATTTACTCTCTGACCCTCTGTAGAAAAATATTTCTGAGTTCTGGTCTGAAATGCGGGCTTCAGTGACTTCACAGTCAAGATTTATTGAGGACTTTTGTGTGCTGGGCATTTTTCTCTGAGCTCTATTCATCTCGTTTAATTCTCACAGCATTTCCATGAAATAGCTGCTGTCTGCCTACAACGCGAGAAACCCAGGTTCTATCCCTGGGTTAGAAAGATCCTCTGGAGAAGGAAATGGCAACCCACTCCAGTACTCTTGCTTGGAAAATCCCATGGACGGAGGAGCATGGTAGGCTACAGTCCAGGGGGTCGCAAAGAGTCGGACATGACTGAGTGACTTCACTCACTTTAAAGTAAGAAATTGACACACAGAAATGTTAACACCTTGCCCTTAAATCACATAGTAATTAAGTGATGGAATTGAGATTTGAATCCTGGTGATATGACTCCAAAAAGTATGTTATATACTTTCTAGATCTTAATTTCCCATCTTTGAAATATGGATTATATACTTTTTAAGGTATTTAGTATTAGATAGAGTTTGTTAAGCCCCTGGTATAAACAATTGATTTATAATATATCTTCATTTCTTTTTATCTTGTATGCCAATTTTTTGTAGTTTACTTGTTAACATAAAAAGTTGAGATCCTGGACCTAGAGATTTTGGAATGAAGACTAAATTTATACTTTGTGAAGAATATCCCTGAGTTAGTTCAGTGCATATGGTTAGGGTGGCACTTGGAGAAATCTTGGGTCATTGTGGGTATGAAGAGGGAAAGAAGAGTAGCTTCTGCCCTCCAAAAAGATCAAACTTGTGTATGTAAATACGTGAGTATCATAATGAACATCAAAATCCAAAGTTATGAACAGGTGCTATAGAAATTCAGATGAAGGAGAGCTTATTGCAGGAATCAGAATTAAAATTATGGAATAAGAGATAAGGGTCACAAAAACACATTAAGATAGAGAGTATAGGCCAACTAGGTAAGCGATTCTAAAAGAATGAATAAACTAATGTGGAAACTAACTTGAGATGGCGTTCACAAGACTTTCCTGAAAACTCAGGCTGTCCAGGTGTCTGTCAGAAGTAGACTCAGGGGCCCTGCACAAGAATGAGTCTTGGTGAGCACTCTCAGGGAGTTTACAGATAAGTCTGGGAAGCAGAGATGGAAACAATGGTTACGCTACAGTGTTGAATGTNTGAAAACTCAGGCTGTCCAGGTGTCTGTCAGAAGTAGACTCAGGGGCCCTGCACAAGAATGAGTCTTGGTGAGCACTCTCAGGGAGTTTACAGATAAGTCTGGGAAGCAGAGATGGAAACAATGGTTACGCTACAGTGTTGAATGTTCAGTCACAAATATATTATCAACCTTGTATATCAAAAAGGAAGAGGTACTCATCCCACCTTGGGGAAGCAAGTAGATTACATTGATGAGTCAACAGTACTGGTAAGAAGGTAGATGAAACATGAAAACTATTATGTGCAAAAGAACAAGAATAACCAAAGGATATCAATGGAGCAATTCAGTTCAGTTCAGTCGCTCAGTTGTGTCTAATGCTTTGCAACCCTATGGACTGCAGCACTCCAGGCCTCCCTGTCCGTTACCACCTCCTGGAGTTTACTCAAACTCATGTCCATGAATCAACGATGGCATCCAACCATCNGAGTTGACTCATTGGAAAAGACTCTGATGCTGGGAGGGATTGGGGGCAGGAGGAGAAGTGGATGACAGAAGATGAGATGGCTGGATGGCATCATGGACTCGATGGACATGAGTCTGAGTGAACTCCAAGAGTTGGTGATGGACAGGGAGGCCTGGTGTGCTGTGATTCGTGGGGTCACATAGAGTTGGACACTATTGAGTGACTGAATTGGACTGAACTGAAGGCAATGGGAGCCCAGTCCAGTACTCTTGCCTGGAAAATCCCATAGATGGAGGAGTCTGGTAGGCTTCAGTCCATGTGGTAGCAAACATGACTGAGTGACTTCATTTTCACTTTTCACTTTCATGCATTGGAGAAGGAAATGGCAACCCATTTCAGTGTTTTTGCCTGGAGAATCCCAGGGACAGGGAGCCTTGTGGGCTGCCGTCTATGGGGTCGCACAGAGTTGGACATGACTGAAGAGACTTAGCAGCAGCAGAAGCATATACCAACCACCTGTCTGAGGCTCTGGGAATACAGCAATGAACAAACTATTAAAAACAATGGAATTTGCACTCTAAAGGGTCAGAGATAAAATGAATATTTGTAACGTGTGTTACATCAGATGATGATGGCTGTAATGGGAACAAAAATACAAATATGGGAATAGAAACAGAGTGTTGAGGATTGAAATTCTAAATAGACTGATCAGAGAAGATTTCAGTAAGACTGCATTAAAGCAAAAATTTGAAGAAAATAAGGGAGTGAGTCATGTGGTTATCTGAATAAAGAACATTCCTGGCAAAGGGTACAGTGAGTGCAAAGGTCTGATGTCAGCAAGGCCATCAAGAAGGAAGCCAGTTTAGTTGGAGAGGAGAGAAGGAAGAGAAAGAGATCAAAGTGATTCTTGAGGCTGATGAAATCGTGCTGGTTTCGAGTCACTGTAAAGACTTTGACTCTTACTGGAATGACACAAAAAGCCATTTGAATATTTTAAGCAGAGGGATGACATGATGTAGCCTATGTTTTAATACAGCTGCTCTAATTTCTACACCAAGTATACAATATAGTGTGTGTTGGGGAAAAGAGATTGAAACCAAAGGTTGGAAGAGAGACGCTTGTCAGGAGACTATTTAATAATTCAGGTAACACAGTGCAAATATAGAGCAACTCCATCATCACAGAAAGTTCTATTTGATTTATCAAGAAGAGGGACAGTCTGAAATACCTTGGCTTCTTCTAGGGACTGATGTCAAGAAATTCCTTGATCTCTTTACTCTGAAAGAATGTGAGGGGCTAGGATGTTCTCTTAACTCCTGCCAGTGGAAAACAGAGCTATAGAAGGAATTCCTCCTTCTATTAAGTAGAACATTTATTTCTCTCTAAGAATTTTAATTTGGGTAGAAAGGCAATAATACTAGAGTGGATTGCCATTTCCTCCTCCAGGGGTTATTTCCAACCCAGGAATCAAATCTGGGTCTCCTGCATTGCAGGCAGATTCTCTACCATCTGAGCCACCAGGCAAGTCCCCTTATTTCTATCTCAGAATTTTAATTTGGGCTAGAAAAGCCATTTGAAGGAAGAGCAAATAAAATCTAGCTATTGAGCATTCATTATATGCTAAATACAATTTAAGTATCACATTGGTATAAGAACGCATTATGTGTGCCCTTTATGTACAAAATACAATTTAAATGGTATCTCATTTTTAAAATTTTATTTTTATTAGATTAATTTATTTATTTTAATTGGGGGCTAACTGCTTTACAATATTGTGGTAGTATCTCATTTTTAGCTCCACACTAAGTATATAAAGGATATCTTATTTCTTGGTAAAGTCACAGTTCAGAAAAAAATTAATGAACAGGAGCTAGCGTTAGAACAAGAATTGATCCCAAAGACCATTCCCTGTTCGTCGCTGTACTTTGTACTGCCTCCTTTCTGAGCATTTCTTCATGCATGATGATCAAAGAATGTTAGTAGATTTGAATTCTCTGTATATCTGTTTGTGTAACTTCCTCAATATAGCTATAGAGACACTGTGACCTTCTTCAAGTAATAGTGGTTACTCAACCTTGGATCTTTGAGCAGACTGTGCTTTCTTATCCTTTGTTGAAAGCCTATTCTGTTAGAGCGTGAAAGATAAACATCTCTTCACTGAGAAGGCATTAAAGCTGGCCATGTGAGCAAAAGAAAACGCTGCTGGCAGTACATACACATTGGATTGGGTGAAGGAGGGGGACATAAGCTATGGTCTTGACTTTGCCACTAATTAACCTTGTGACTTTGAGCAAGTAAGTCATCCATCTTTCTGAATATCCATATCTCATCCTTAAACTATGACTACTGCCTGACTAAGCACCTTTCTAGCTCTGGAACCCTAGAATTCAGTTTGGTATTCTTTAGTCTTATTTACTCTGACAGAAAGAAATTTTCTAGGTCCTTGTATCTTCGGGATTTTATTTCCTGATAATGTAGAGGATAGCAATATGCAGTCTTATACAATTATCATAAATTCTTGCTTCACTGTAATTCCCCTAGTATAATGTCAAACAGGGTCTCAGAGTATTCGTTTTGTTATTAAAAATGGGACTTTGCTGGAGATCCAGTGATTAAGACTCCAGTAGTGATTAACACTTCCAATACAGGGGCATGGCTTTATTCCCTGGTCAGGCAACTAAGATCCCACATGTAGTGCAGTATAGCCAAAAAAAAAAAAGAATAAGCAAAATACCAAGAAGAAGCAGTATATATGTACTACCTTAATTCTTGTTTGTACCTAACACTATCAAACTTAAGAGCTGACAATGTTATATCCGATTGTTGAAGTGTGAGCAAATTAGTAATAGTGCTAAAACTCCAAACCTAAAAAACTTTCAGACTGCCAGTCAAATGATATTTAAATTTTGCATTAATATATTCATACTTAGCATTTGGTTGTGCTAAATACTACATTTACTCTCAGGTTCGTTGTGAGCTTTGCTTTCCAAAAAGAGTAGTGTCTTTTACTTAGGATTCATTAAATAAATGAATGCCTTAACTCGAACTCTGATTCTCCCACCTCTTGAAATCCCAATTTTCATAATGTCTATTCATCCCTCTTCCCACTTTCTCAAGAATGGTCTTGATCATGACTCCCAGTTTAGCCTGGGGTAACGGAAAAGTTTTACCCTTAGTTCAGAGACTTGAAGAGTGAGAGATGAAATAGGCAGTCTGATTATATCTGGAGGAATCTTAATTGAAACCAAATTGTCCCCTTTGTTAATTTTATTTTTTAAATACTAAGAGAGAAAGAAGAAGGCAAAAGCCAAACACCCAATCATCCTCCATTTTTGGCTTCATAGCGAAGTTAACGAGAGGCTTTTCCTGGGTATTATTCATTGACTGGGATCATTTTGGCTGTCCCCAGGGCCATCGACTCTTCCCAGCTGCTCCATTCATCTCCAGGAAATCCCCAGGGCTGCAACTGTCACTGTATAATTAAATGCTTTGTTATTTTCTGCATGGTCCTGTACTTTAGCAGCTTATTTTCATTAATAGCAGGGCCTGTTCTTTGTCACTTACCCCATATGGCTGTGAAAAAGTAGCCTCTAAATCTTTCCTCTTTTTTATTTCTTCTTCTTCTCCTTCTGAGTCAAGCAGTTTACTTCCCTCCTCCTCTATCCCCTTCCTCCCCTATCCCCCTCCTCCCCACCCTTTCTCCTCCTCCATCTCCTCTCTCTTCCCCCTTTCCTCCCATTCACCCCTGTTCCCCCTTCCTCCTCCTCCTCCAACCACTTTCCCTTCCCCTCCTCCTCTGACCTTTCCTTCTCTTCCTCTCCTCCTTCTCCATGCTCTTCTCTTCTCCTTCATCTCTTTGACACCAAGAAAAATTCTCTAAGTAGTATATCAGATTGATATTCACTATTTTCTTTTCCTTTTAACCTTTTCCTCCCCAGAAGAGTTAAAGCTTTAAAATTTATTGTGCATTGCTTTTTTATTCCCCCCCCCAACAGGGGGTTAATCTTTATCTTGAGCCAAGAAAGACTCAGCAAACATCCAGATACCATGGATGGCTATGAAAGCAGCACAGGAGAAAGAATCAGCAATTTCACTTCTTAATGTTGTCATCATGCTAGTAATTTCTTTTTGAAAAAAATTTTTTAAATTTATTTTTAATTGGAGGATAATTGCTTTACAATGCTGTGTTGGTTTCTGCCATACATCAGCATGAATCAGCCATAGGTGTACACATGTCTCTTCTCTCTTGAACCTCCCTCCCATCTCCCACCCCATCCCACCCCTCTAGGTTGTCACAGAGCACCAGACCGAGATCCCTGTGCTATCAACTTCCCATTAGCTGTCTATTTTACACATCATCATGCACTAGCATTTCTTAATTGCAGTAACAAGGACTGTACTTTGATAATAATATGGGAAGATCTCTTAAAATCATTAATTTTCCCAGAGTCCAACCTCATAATTTTTCCCTAAGATACCTTTTGTTGTTGTTTTTCAGTCACTAAGTCGTGTCTGACTCTTTTGCGATCTCATGGACTATATAGCCCACCAAGCTCCTCTGTTCATGAGATTTCCAGGCAAGAATACTGGAGTGGGTTGCCATTTCCTTCTCCAGGGGATCTTCCTGACCCAGGGATTGAACTTTCACCTCCTGCCTTGGCAGGCAGATTCTTTACCACAGCCCCTCAGGAAGCCCAAGATGCCCTATTATTGCTAAAAAGTGATGCCATTGCTTTCACACATGTTGAAGATGTTTCTTGACAGTAAATGAAATGTTTTCCTCCAGTGAAAAGTAGTGGCTTCCCAGGAGATCCAGGGGAATGAGGGGTTCTCAAGGTGAATTTTCACTGATTTGAACTGCAAGCTCCCTATGGAATGTTCCTTCCCATCTTTGTTTCCCCTGTCAAATGATTCTCAGTCTTTGGGGGCACGTTAGAATTAGGTTGGGAGAGCTTTCAAAATTTTGATGTCTAGATCACAGCCAAGACCTGCTAGAGGGGACTGTTACAGGGAGAGGTTACTAATTTCATAACTCCAAAGGAGACATGGATGATGAGAAATGACTAAGAACTCTCATGGGAGGCCAAATGATTACATGGTTATAAATTTGACACCTGCCTTTATCACCTTCTCCTTACATGGAGATAGTATAGTGGATCAAGTGATGATTAGACTCTGGAATCAGACCCAGATAAGAACTACTACTGCTGCCTGCAATCCTGGAGCAATGCCCCTGGCCTCTCTGGCCCTCAATTCTCTCATCTGTAAGTGGAATAATTTACCTAATGCATATATGTCCCATGAAATTTAAGCAAGAATACATTTTAAAAGCACACACCTGATCTGTGACACTCCCCAAGAACCTGGTAAATAAGGAGGGCCTTGTTTAGCATGATAACTGTCCCACACCTGTTTCTGTTCCTACAAACTCATACGGATGATCCGGTGCTCACACTTCTCTTTTGTGCCTCTATAGTTTTATTTTTGTTTTTCATTCTAACCACGAGAAGCTATCTGCTTGTTCACTAAGCAAAGTAATATATATCCTTCCAGGCTTAGCTTGCTTTCTGTGTGTGAAGCATTCTTCCACTTCTCTAACCTGAAGGAGGACATGGCCACCCACTCTGTAATCTTGCCTGGGGAATCCCATGGACAGAGGAGTCTGGTGGGCTGCCGTCCTTAGGGTTGCAAAGAGTCGGACACGACTGAAGCAACTGAGCCCACATGCAATCAGACTTAAGTTTTCTTTTGGCAGTTTTTCTCCTGCACTTTATACCTTCCTTGATAAGTGTAAAAAGTATGCTATTTATTAAAAGACTCATCTATCTTCCCACTGAGGCTTTTCCAGTGGCTCAGCAATAAAGCATCCACCTGCAATGCAGGAGATACCAGTTCGATCCAAGGGTTGGAGAGATCCCCAGGATCTCTCCTGCAGGAGGAAATGGCAACCTACTCCACTCCTGGAAAATCCCTTAGACAGAGGAACCTGGCGGGCTACAGTACATGAGGTTGCAGAGTTAGACATGACTGAGCGACTGAGCATGCATGCATGCTATATTCCCACTAGATTCTAGTTACTAAGGCAAGAACTAAGTGATTTTGCTTAATACCCTAGTGCCAAGTATAATATCCAGAACAGAATAATATTTTTTTGAATGAATGGGAATGAATGAGTTCCTTTAATACAGTTTTCACACACACATACACACACACACACACACACACACACACACACGGCTGGAGTTGCCCAGAATGAGTCAGAAAGAAGAAGATGTAGACCTCCAAAGGTGGAGATTATCTGGTAGGTAGAGAAAAGAAACTTGCAAGTTGAAAAGAGGTACTGACCTCTCAAGGAAAACTGGTTTTTGTTTTTTGTTTGTTTTGCCATGTTACATATCAGACCTAGATCCCCAACCAGGGATCAAACCCATACCCACTGCAGTGGAAGCACAGAGTCTTAACCACTGAACCACCAGGGAAGTTCCAGGAAAAAATGTTTTGATTGTTCTTTGAGGATTCAAATTTTATTTCATTAAATTTGAGCAAACTCTGGGAGATAGTTAAGGACAGGGGAGCCTGGCATGCTGCAGTCCATGGGTTCACAAAGAGTTGGATCCCAGCTTAGGTACTGAACAAGAACAATAAATTGAACTGAATTGCAAACTTCCTGAGGGATTTCATGTCCACTTTGACCCCCTTATCCACTGACTCTCACGCTGTCAGTGTATACTGGAATTATCTGGGAGCTTTAAAAAAATCTTTGACCACATCCTAGACCCGGCATCAGTATTTTTTAAAGCCCCTCTCTACCTTCAGTGAGAAGCCATAATTGAGAGCTATTGCCTAGCGCAGAATCCAGCTTAGTTTGTTGCCCACAGTGGAGGTTCGTAGTCTGTTTTCTAATTGCATAACTGACTCTCTCACTCATTACCTAACTCCTTCCTAGCTTATCATAGCTGAGAATGAGAGCAAATAGCAGTGTTTTCCAAACAGTGAATTAATCAACCCTACAAATCTTCAAAACAGACAGGAGCAACTAATTTGTAGCTTTGGGGAATGAATGTTTGTTATTACTATTTTTTTGCATGTGCTCATCTTTGCTGTCAAATTAATATATTATGTTCTTAGAGTAGTCAGACAACTCTAGAACTACTGTGGCAGAAGATGGTGATTCAGGAAGGGAAATAGAGCATTGGGAGCCTCTGTTTCTGCCAGTTGATCATTCAGGTATTTAGTTACCCTTACCAAAGCAAACAGATGATTTGCCTCTCAAGAGGCCATTGACCGTTCAACACATAAAGCTTAGTAGGAATTTCTGAAAACTGCTGCTCTGGAATTAATTATTAGTGTCATTGAAGGATTTCCCAGCAACATAAGGTAAAGGGAAGAATCCCCAAGGATTGGGACTTCCCTGCTGGTCCAGTGGTTAAGACTTCACCTTCCAATGCAGGGGTTACGAGTTCAACCCCTGCTTAGGTAGCCAAGATCCCACATGCCTCCTGGCCAAAAGAACAGAACATGAAACAACAGAAGCTTGTAACAAATTCAATAAAGAGTTTTTAAAAATGAAAACATAATTGTTATTAAAAAAAAAAAAATCCATGGGGCTCAAGGTAGCATTCACTCCCAGAAGTCAGAGAATGTTTATTGTACATTTGGAGACAGGAGGTGAAGGAAGAGAAGAGATTTAAAATGAATACCACTTTTTCACTGTGGTTTCCTTCCCATCTTGGAAATCAAGGAATTCTGACCTCCAAACCAAACCTCAGAGCCAGTGGATTCATGTTGAAGCACGCAGTGCCAGTGTGCTACTGATGGCTTCTGCAACGCTTGCATACCATGGAGGGAAACTCTTAAAAGCTCATCTCTCGTTAGCATTCCTTGAGAGGGTGGATAGGATGTGCCTTATAGATTGGCACAGATGAATATCAGTAAGGAGATTGACTTTGCATTGTTCAGAAGTGCATTACCACAGAAGAAGCAGTTTAACTCTTTCATCTTCACAGACCTTGTATGTCTGAGGCCCTGTGTGTTATGAAGATAGGTAATATTTGTGCTAGCTTTCTATTGCTGTATAACACATTTCTGCACATTTAGTGGCTTCACACAGTTCCTACTTATGATCTCAGTTTTCATGGGACTGGTGTCTGGGATCATCTCAGATGGGTCCTCTGCTAGGGGGTCATCTTAGATGGGTTCTCTTCTCAGGATCTCAATCCAGGAATCGCTACCATACAGTTTCATCGAGAGGCTTGACTAGGGATAAAATCTGCTTCTAAGCTCACTTAGGATTTTCATAGAATATATTGCCTTGCAGCTGTGTGTCTGAGGTCCCCATGTCCATGCTGTCAGCCAGGATGTGCCCAGCTCTAGATGTGCCCATAGGTTCTTGCCACACCACCTTCCTGCAGCATGGCAGCTTACTTCTTCAAACCCAGCCAGGGACTCTCTCTCATCCCAGTCTTGTGTAATATATGATTATGGGATGGACATTCCAACATCTTTGCCATATTTCATTAACTCAAAGCCAAACACAGGCTTTACACTCAAGAAGATGGGTGGTGGAGTGGCTTACACACGTTGTGACTCAATGCTGTGATTGTATTGTGTGTGTTGACCACAATATTCTGAACAGGCATTTTACTGAAGTTGTTGATTTATTAGAACCAACTCAGTAAAGTTGGTGTCGTGTGGAGTAGAAGAGAGAGCCCTGGGATTAATGTGCTTCGCAATCACATATCTCCATGGCCTTCGACTAGTTACTTAAATTCTGAGACTCAGTTTTATTTCCAGTAAAGTGGGAACAACTAACATCTGCTCTATAGAGATGTAAAGATAAAATTACACATGCATTTGGAAGTTTCTGTATGTTGTCCAATCTTAGTTTCCATTAAAAACATGATCAGTAGAGATTATTTTAGTATGTCTGTGTTCTTTAATCCTCAAATCAAGTCAACAGATTAAATTCTTCTTTAACTCAATATCTGGAATTTTAGCAACCTATCTGGCAACAATATAACTTATTTTCTCTAGCTAGTATGAATTCCCATATGGAGGGGAAGCCTTCTGTTGAATTCTCCAGGGCCAGATTATGTAGAGGGAAAAATAATCAGACAAACTGAGGTAATTTAATTACCCACAACTTTTCCCTCCCTACAAAAAGGGTGAAAGAAACACATTTTTTTAAACATGAAGTTAATAATGAAAGCCTTAGAATATCAAGCTTTAACCCACAGAATTCTATCCCAGTCCATACTATTCCTTTTTAAGGAATGCATTTGAGGTTTAACTTGTTAACAGATACTATTTTAAGAATATAGAACATACCTTCAGAGCAAAGAAACTAAATATTTTGTGTTCTATATTCTAGTTGTTGAAACATTGCATGATTTGGATTCAAAGTATGTGTATTCTGGCAACTGCGGCAATCAACATCAGATCTAAGTGGGAAAGGATACTATACAAATATAGCCACAAGGAAAAAAAATACCATGGACATGCACCCTTCCCTAAGATGTTGCCTGCTTGGGAATAAAGTAAATATTGGGGAAATTATATGGAGGCTTTTTGTGCCATGGATAAGAAACACACATGTCTGTGTTTGACAAATTACTGGGGCTGCTTTTCTGTCACTTTCCATTAGAGTTGGGTTAAAAGAAAATAAAATTATATGTAAGACAGAATATCCTTTATGCCTGCCACCACTCTTCTCTGTGATATTTCAAATTTTGTCACGTAAGGAAGACATTATGAGTATCCCAGTTCATACTCTGAAAGAACTCCTGAGGGTTAGTCCACTTAAGAAGTATAGTTGCCCCAAAACTGACTCAGTAATATGCATTTTTCATAATTCACCTCTGACGACTTTAATAACACACGCTCTATCGTTGTGATTTGCTGTCATTGGATGCTATTAAATTCATAAGTTCAAACACACTCTCTTTCCAGGTTTACAGCTTGTAATAATGATCTAGATCTGTGTGCATTCCTGATGCATTAGGCTGGTATAATCACGTAGCATGCATAGGGAAAGTTAACTGGGCTTAAAAGCTCAGGCATTGTGACTTACTGTGTCTTCTCTTAAAAAAATGTCATAGGTCAGATTTCTTTCTTTCTTTCTTTTTTTTGAAGAAACAAGCCAAAAGTTTAAAAAAAAAATCCATTTGAGGAGAAATAAGACCTGCTTTCCTGCAAAACTAGTCCTATATACAAAGAAGCATCTTTCCCTCTGTGTTAGAACTAGGTCCATTTAGTTTCATTACCTGTCACTATGGTGCTGATATATTATTTTCATCATAGAAATGTATAAAATATAGACATTTTTAAAAGATGAGATTAAAATTAATAGAAAGAGCAGTTTGATTTTTTTTTTTTCCCTGCGTCCCTTGGAAGACTATTGGTGTGGGTGAGGAAATGGGATAAAAGGTGTGGTGATTCACTCCTTTCTTCTGTTCTCTGATTGGTGCTCCCCATCACATTCTGACAGGTGAGTGTCATTGGGTTCGATGTGGGTGTCTTGGTTACAGGAGATGAGGAGTGACAGCGCTGTAGAGTACATTTCCATAAATTCACATCATATATTTAATTTTTAGAAACGTTAGTTGGCTTCCTACAAAAATTTGATAGTAGGACAGAGAAGTGATGGCAGAAATATTAGGGCTTTAAAGTTAGACCCTTCGGAGAAGCTGAAGGGATGCATAGTTGAAATAACTAATGAGAATCTACTGTAGAGCACAGAGAACTCCACTCAGAACTCCGTGGTGACCTAATGAAGTGAGTGAAAGTCGCTCAGTCATGTCTGACTCTGCGGCCCTATGCACTATACAGTCCATGGAATTCTCCAGGCCAAAATACGGGAGTGGGTAGCCTTTCCCTTCTCCAGGGGAATCTTCCCAACCCAGGATTAGAACCTAGGTCTCCTGCATTGCAGGCAGATTCTTTGCCCGCTGAGCCACAGGGAAGCTCAAGAACATTGGAACAGGTAGCCTTTCCCTTCTCCAGTGGATCTTCCCCACCCAGGGATCGAACTGGGGTCTCCTGCATTGCAGGCAGATTCTTTACCAACTGAGCTATCAGGTGACATAAATGGAAATGAAATCTAAAACAGAGGAGAAATATGTATATGTGTAACTGATTCACTTTGGTGTACAGAAGAAACTAATATATCATTGTAAAGCAACTATAGTCCAGACAACCTGGAGGGATGGGTGGGGAGGGAGACAGGAGGGGTGTTCAGGATGGAGGGGACACATGAATACCTATGGCTGATTCATACTGATGTATGGAAAAAATCATCACAGTAAGTTATCATCCAGTTGAAATAAATAAATACATTAAAAAAGAAAATCCTGAGCATTATCCCCAGCTGGGTTCACGGCAGGCTAATCCTAAAATGTGTGACTTTACGCTTAATCAGGATGAGCTTTTTCTTCTGCCCATTCATGAGCCTGTGTAAGAACTTTGCTTTTTATGGATTTAGGATAAACTGTAATAAAACAATAGAATCAGAAAGACCAGAGATCTCTTCAAAAAAAATTAGAGACACCAAGGGTACATTTCATGCAAAGATGGGCTCAATAAAGGACAGAAATGGTATGGACCTAACAGAAGCAGAAGATATTAAGAAGAGTTCGCAAGAATACACAGAAAAATTATAGAAAAACGATCTTCATGACCCAGATAATCATGATGGTGTGATCACTCACCTAGAGCCGGACATCCTGGAATGCAAAGTGGGCCTTAAGAAGCATCACTATAAACAAAGCTAGTGGAGGGGATGGAATTCAGTTGAGCTGTTTCAGATCCTAAAAGATGCTGCTGTGAAAGTGCTGCACTCAATATGCCAGCAAATTTGGAAAACTCAGCAGTGGCCACAGGACTGGAAAAGGTCAGTTTTCATTCCAATCCCAAAGAAAGGCAATGCCAAAGAATGCTCAAACTACNATATAGTAAGTCCCCTACATAAAAATGAGTTCCATTCCAAGAGTGCAATCATAAGTCCAATTTGTTTGTAAATACAACCAAAATTACCCTAGGTACCCAGCTAACACAATTGGCTATATGTACTATACTGTGTAGGTTTATAATACTTTTCACACAAATAATACATAAACATAAAAAATTAAAAAAAATTTTTTACTCTTCTAGTACTTTGAAAAGTACAATAATACAGTACAGCAATTGGCACACAAGTGCTGGCATCGAGTGAACAGGCAGGAAGAGTTACTGACTGGAGGAGGGAGGAGGTGGGAGATGGCAGAGCTGAAGGACCGTCCGTGATAGGAGACAGAGGGCAAGCTGCAATTTCACTTACACCTGACGTTGATGGCACAGGTTCTGGTTCCTTGATGGTTTCAATTCTATCTACCCTCTTGAAAAAACAACCTGGTGAGTCAAGGTAGTACTGTACCAGCCACCTCACTGCGGCTTTTAGGCTTGCTCCTGGACATTTTGAGCTTGAAATAGAGATCCTGTACCACTGTACTCTATACAGTACAGTCAGTAAAGTACACAAAAGCACAACCACTTGAAGATGCACACACATGACAGTGTGTGTACACGAGACACATGAACTAACTTAAATGATTGGACATGCAAACCTATGTTGACATCTTTGAAAGTTCACAAACTGAAGGTTTGTGTGTAATGGACTTACTCTGTGTGTGTGAGTGTGAGCCTGTGTGTATTTGATCTCTCTAGATTTTCAGCTGTAGTCAATGTGTTTGTAGGCTGTGAGACTGATAAAAATGCTCCTTTAAGCTGACAGCTTAGTTGCCTTTAATTCTGAAGTACTGTGATTATTTTTGCTGCCTTTAATGGTCAAACATGGAGACTTTGGACTTACTAGAANATTTGATCTCTCTAGATTTTCAGCTGTAGTCAATGTGTTTGTAGGCTGTGAGACTGATAAAAATGCTCCTTTAAGCTGACAGCTTAGTTGCCTTTAATTCTGAAGTACTGTGATTATTTTTGCTGCCTTTAATGGTCAAACATGGAGACTTTGGACTTACTAGAAAGAAATGCACTTTGAGGTGCTCTCTTCGCAGGTGGCTCTAGAGGTAAAGAACCCTGCTGCCCATGCAGGACATGCCGGAGATGTGAGTTTGATCCCTGGGTCGGGATGATCCCCTGGAGGAAGAAATGGCAACCCACTCCAGTATTCCTGCCTGGAGAATCCTGTGGGCAGAGGAGCCTGGTGGGCTACAGTCCATGGGGTTGCAAAGAGTCGGACACGACTGAACCAATTTAGCATGCACAATAAGCAGTGGTATGAATTACAGAAAAAATTCATAAACAAATTGGCTAAATTATCGAGGGAGAGTTTTTCTATATGAATGTTAAAGTTTTTAAGAAATTAGAAGTGATCATATCAAAATATACTCTTAAATTGATTTGAAAGTAAATGAAAAGATTATACACACCAGACATATAGAACAGACTTTTGGCCTCTGAGGGAGAGGGAGAGGGTGGGATGATTTGGGAGAATGGCATTGAAGCATGTATACTATCATGTAAGAAATGAGGTGCCGGTCTATGTTAGATGCAGGATGCAGGATACTTGGGACTGGTGCACGGGGATGATCCAGAGAGACAATGTGGGGTGGGAGGTGGGAGGGGGATTCAGGATTGGGAGCTCGTGTACACCTGTGGTGGATTCATGTCGATGCATGGCAAAGCCAATACAGTATTGTAAAGTAAAATAAAGTAAAAAAAAAAAAAAAGATTATACACACCTGTGTACCATTTAGATGTAGAAAAATTGAGTGATGACATTTTCAGGAAAATCAATCATTTTCATACATTATGATAACATTTTAGTAAGATATCAGAAACATAGTACTCAAATAAACGTGTTTACCCTTTTGGTTTGCATTATTGGTACCTAAGGGGTATAAGAGGTAATTAGTTAATGTGTGCATGCTTAGTCATGTCCAACTCTTTGTGACTCCATGCACTGTAACCCACCAGGCTCCTCTGCCCATGGGATTTTGCAGGCAAGAATACTGGAGTCTGTTGCCATTTCCTTCTCCAGAGGATCTTCCTGATCAAGAGATCGAACCTATGTTTCCTGCATCTCCTGCATTGGTAGGCAGATTCTTTACCACTAAGCCACCTAGGAAGCCCCGTTAGTTAATGGGAGTGAGTTATTTTGTTGAAAGATCAAATATTATTAGAAAAGTGTTCTAAGGCAATGCATTTCCCAATGGAAGAAGAAACTAGATTAATCTAGGATTTAAAAGAAAACAATTAAAATATCTTTAAAGACACAAAAGGAAGTACCAAGTAAAAGTTTGTGTGTGCTGGTATTTTAAATTATATCCTTATAATCATGAAAGATGGGTGGGATTTTTTCTTTCTGTTATTTCCTAAAATAGTTATGCATTGTGGTAGGCAGTTTGAAAGATACGTGTCAGCATTTTGACCATTAGCCTTCTGACCATTTTCAAACTGCAATATTCCTGACCTTCAATAGTGAAAAACTTTTTCAGCATATGTTTTAAAATTTTGATTTTTCAGTGTCCTATTTCAAGCTTATAAGAATCTATGCAGAGTATGTACTCAAGCAGGTGTGTACACTGAAAAACAGTTCAGTTTAGTCGCTCAGTCATGTCCGATATTTTGCGACCCATTGAATTGCAGCACGCCAGGCCTCCCTGTCCATCACCAACTCTTGGAGTTCACTCAGACTCAAGTCCATCAAGTCAGTGATGCCATCCAGCCATCTCATCCTCTGTCGTCCCCTTTTCCTCCTGCCTCCAATCCCTCCCAGCATCAGAGTCTTTTCCAGTGAGTCAACTCTTCGCATGAGGTGGCCAAAGTACTGGAGTTTCAGCTTTAGCATCATTCCTTCCAAAGAAATCCCAGGGCTGATCTCTTTCAGAACAGACTGGTTGGATCTCCTTGTAGTCCAAGGGACTCTCAACAGTCTTGTCCAAC
>SJYV01030685.1:676895-775608 GCA_006410875.1 Neotragus pygmaeus
TTTCTTTGGAAGGAATGATGCTAAAGCTGAAACTCCAGTACTTTGGCCACCTCATGAGAAGAGTTGACTCATTGGAAAAGACTCTGATGCTGGGAGGGATTTGGGGGCAGTAGGAGAAGGGGACGACTGAGGATGAGATGGCTGGATGGCATCACTGATTCGATGGACATGAGTCTGAGTGAACTCCGGGAGTTGGTGATGGACAAGGAGGCCTGGCCTGCTGCGATTCATGGGGTTGCAAAGAGTCAGACATGACTGAGTGACTGAGCGACTGAACTGAACTGAACTGAGGGTTGACTAGTTCAATCTCTTTGAGGTCAAAGGGATTCTCAGGGGTCTTCTCCAGCACCACAGTTTGAAAGTTTCAGCACTCAGCCTTCTTTATGGTCCACCTCTCACATCCGTACATGACTACTGTAAAAGCTACAACTTTGTCTATACAGATCTTGGTCGGCAGAGTGATATCTCTGCTTTTTAATATGCTATCTCGGTTCATCATAGCTTTTCTTCCAAGGAGCAAGGGTCTTTTAATTTCACAGCTGCAGTCACTGTCCACATTGATTTTGGAGTCCAAGAACATAGTCTGTCACTGTCATTGCTTCCCTATCTATCTGTTTTGAAGTGATAGGACTGGATGCCATGATCTTAGTTTTTTGAATGTTGAATTTTAAGCCAGCTTTTTCATTCTCCTCTTTCATCTTCATCAAGATACTCTTTCATTCCTCTTCACTTTCTACCATAAGGGTGGTGTCATCTGCATATCTGAGGTGGTTGATATTTCTCCCAGCAATCTTGATTCCAGCTTGTGCTTCATCCAGTCTGGCATTTTGCATGATGTACTCTGTGTATAAGTTAAATAAGCAGGGTGACAATATACAGCTTTGACATACTCATTTCCCAGTTTAGAACTAGTCCATTGTTTCATGTCCAGTTCTAACTGTTGCTTCTTGACCTGCATACAGGTTTCTCAGGAGGCAGGTAAGGTGGTCTGGTATTCCCATCTCTTTAAGAATTTTCCACAGTTTGTTGTAATCCACACAGCTTCCTAGCTCTGATTACAACTTCCCAAACACAGGGATGCACACATTCCAAAGCAAGACAATAACATCATGCTGCAGTATTCCTCATAAGCCAGAGAGACCTGAAAATCGTCATTCATGCTATGCAGAGTGCCAGTAAATATATCAATTAAAGCTTCTGTGTTGGTAAATCAAAGACAATAATAACCTATCCTATAGGTGAGTTTTTCTAAAGCTCCCTTAAGTTGTCTGCAGAGCAGATAATATGCACAAATATAGTAAAAGAAAAAGGTGATTTCTATTTCCCCTTGTTGTTAGGGAAGTGATTTATATTTTTAAAAGGTGACTGTTGGGACTTCCCAAACTGTGCTTCCAGTGCAGGGAGCACAGGCTGAATCCCTGGTCGGGGAACTAAGATTTCTGCATGCAGTGTGCAGCCAAAAAAAAAAAAAAAAATGTGACTGTTTAGGGTCATTTTCTCTTTGTGGAGCTAAAGTATTTAGGAGGCAGCATGTATGGGAAAGCTATATTATCTTCAGTGAGAGCTGGAAATGTCATTTTGACCTAGAGTGCCTTAACACTGCAGAATTCTGCAGGTTTCCTTAGTTTGTGGCTGCTCATAGTCTGCTCTACAAAACATGCTCATTCAGAACAAAGGTCTGTGACCAAAAGTTACACTAGAATCTAGCCTTCAGACATATTGCACTCAGAGATCAGAAGCATTGGCCCCTGCATGTTTAAGAAATGTACTATGGTCCTAAAACTTATGACTCCAGAAAGTGCACCTTAAAAATGAAAGCTATTTCTTTTTTACAATAGACTGTGTTTCAGAGCAGTTTTACATTCATAGCAAACTGAATGGACCATATGGAGAGTTCCCATGTTAATTTCTACTGTCCCTCTTGCCTCCCCAGTTTCAACATCCCACACCAGAGGGTGCATTTGTTATAATCAGTGAGCCTGCAGTGACATATCATAGTCACCCAAGCTTATGTTAGGGTTCACTCTTTTAATATTTATTTTTAAATGATTTAGAACATAAATTTTATTTAAATAAAATTGTGTTTTTATGTTAAAGTGGTCCAAAGTCTTGATTATCATTAAAGTTGTTGAATTCAGTCATAATGGCCATTTTTGTATATTTATGTATCACTTTATATTTGGTGGGGTTTACGAAGATTAAAAATACAAAACACTGTGCAATCTGAGTCTTAATATCTGGTCTCAGAGTTCCTACATTGAGATCTCTCTCTCTTACATGCACACACACATTTAAATGGATGATGTGTTGATGTGTGCCCTCGTTTCATTGCTTATGTCTACATTCTGTTAATGATCCCACCTCCTGCTATCTAAAAGAAGTGTGGATTAGTTATTAAAAGAGGAAGTTTAGTACAGGTCAGGAATTGCTGTTACATGAATGCCTGGCTAGGAACTCATAAAAATAAAATTCTGCACACATTTAAAAGAGGGAGCACTTTCTAGCTGAAAGAAATGCTACAGATCTGTCTTTATAGGCTGGCACACATTGAACCTGTCATGAGCTGAAACCATTTAAAGCACACCGCTCTGGGCATTATAGATCAAAATTTGGGCTTAGGACTCATTTATTCGGCAAATCAGAGGTAATTCCCATTCTCTTGTTTTAGTTTCCTGCTTTGGGATCCCTTGTGGCTGTTCATTGTCTCCTCTACAAAACACGTTCATTCAGAACAAGGGTCTGTGACCAAAAGTTACACTAGAATCTAGCCTTCAGACCAACCTATTGCTCTCAGAGATTGGAAGCACTGGCCCCTGCATGTTTGTGAAATGTACTTAATAACCACGATCCTAAAGCCTACAACTCCAGAAAGTGCACCTTAAAAAATGCTGTAAACTAAGTCAAACTATTTTGTCCCAAAAGTCATTAAAGTAATTTTCTTTGCAAACAAAGGAGAAAACTTTAGCATATGGATGAACCACACCCTTTGGTTGGCTATCTGTCTGCCTGTCCATCCACTATTTATCTGTCTACCTATCACCTGTCTATCTATCTACCTACCTACCTGTTCTTTAACTATTTAAATTTGGTTTCCCATAAGAAAAGCATCTTAGTGACAGAAAGACCATGGACTTTTGGAGAGGATTGGGTTCTGCTCCTTACTGTATACTTGGGAAGACAGTAAGAATCTGTGTTTTTGTTTATCCTTCTGTAAAGTGGAGGAAATCATGTTATAACTGTACAGGGATTTAGGAGCTGAGAGGGACCATGTATATGGATGTGACTTTGTTACTCATATCACAGCAAAGAAATATCAGCACTGCTGTGGTGGTCAGCGGGTGTGGAGCCATCATCCTCTCTCATCAAAATCCAGGCATCCATTTGATAAACTGCTCACTATGAACAGGGACCAGGGCGAACTAACAATCCATCACTGTGAATACAGAGCGCCCGTAACACAACACCAAGCAGAAGGAAACCTTGCTATTTTCTAACACAAGTTTCCAAAATGCAGTCACTCCTGTTATCTCATCCTTATTTTGATCCTCAAAGCAGCACAGTGAAGTAGTCCAGGCACTGGTTATTGGCTCCACTTTACGATGGAAAAATGTCTGGGAGGTCAAGGGCTTCTCTGGGTTCTGGAACCAATGGGCATTAAAGCTGGATAGAGGCTGTCTTTAAACTCAGAAGAGGGCACATACTCTACTGGGTTGCTCACTGGCCAGCCAGGCAGGCAGACCAAATGAGGCAGAGGTTGGACCATGCTTGCACTTCACCCTGGTTAATAGTGGGTGATTGAAGCTAGAGGGGACACATCCATGTCATTAATACTGAGAATGAAAAAGAGCACATAAATTTCAGGAAATGTAGCCTTTTTAGGAAATTAGGGAACGGTACACATTCTGTTGTGATGCAGTGTACTATTAAAGTGGAGCCTTGGAGCTCTGAGTGTGACAACAAGAAAGGCTAAGAGCTTAATTGGTTAATTATTAATGGATGGGCTTCCCTGGTGGCTCAGATGGTAAAGTGTCTGCCTACAATGCGGGAGACTTGGGTTCGATCCCTGGGTTGGGAAGATCCTCTGGAGAAGGAAATGGCAACCCACTCTAGTACTGCTGCTGCTGCTGCTAAGTCGCTTCAGTCGTGTCCAACTCTGTGCAACCCCATAGACGGCAGCCCACCAGGCTCCCCCATCCCTGGGATTCTTCAGGCAAGAACACTGGAGTGGGTTGCCAGTACACTTGCCTGGAAAATCCCATGGTTGGAGTAGCGTGGTAGGCTACAGTCCACGGGGTCACAAAGAGTTGGACATGCCTGAGTGACTTCATTTTCACTTTCACTTTAATGGAAAAGCAATGGGAAGCAATCATAAGCCAAACTTGCAAGTATAATGAAGGGGAAAACAGACCTAAAAGGGACCTTACCTTCTCTCAAGGCCTAATTCCTAATTCTTATTTGACTTTCAAAGGACAAATTGTAACTCTGCGTTGCCCATCTGAAAGCCTTTGACCTTGATTTGATTAAAGAGCCAATTAAAACGTTATTCATTTTTCATAGCTCAGGATGCTTGGGGCTGGTGCACTGGGATGACCCAGAGGGATGGTATGGGGAGGGAGGTGGGAGGTGGGGTTCAGGATGGGGAACACGTGTACACCTGTGGTGGATTCATGTTGATATATGGAAAAACGAATACAATATTGTAAAGTATTAGCCTCCAATTAAAATAAATTTAAATTTTTAAGAAAAGCAACAGATATAAATAAATAAATAAAGTAGATATCCAGTGTGTAAAACAGTATGCTTTGCCGCTAAGTCACATCAGTCGTGTCCGACCCTGTACGACCCTGTAGATGGCAGCCCACCAGGCTCCTCTGTCCCTGGGATTCTCCAGGCAAGAACACTGGAGTGGGTTGCCATTTCCTTCTCCAATGCAAGAAAGTGAAAAGTGAAAGTGAAGTCGCTCAATCGTGTCCGACTCTTAGTGTCCCCATAGACTGCAGCCCACCAGGCTCCTCCACCCATGGGATTTTACAGGCAAGAGTACTGGAGTGGGGTGCCATTGCCTTCTCCGAGTATGCTTTGCAAGAAGCAACATTAATTTTAGATACACTCATATAGGGCATCTGTTGGGNTGTCCCCATAGACTGCAGCCCACCAGGCTCCTCCACCCATGGGATTTTACAGGCAAGAGTACTGGAGTGGGGTGCCATTGCCTTCTCCGAGTATGCTTTGCAAGAAGCAACATTAATTTTAGATACACTCATATAGGGCATCTGTTGGGAAGATTTATAAAGATAAATACTTTGTAAAAAGTAAAAATAAAAAGATTAAACAAATGAACAATACAAGATAATTTTGTGTCTTATAAAAATATTAAAATGTGAAGTCTATGAGAAAAAACATTATTTGGATATAATTTATACCACAATGCTATCTATTTTAAAAATTTCTATCCATTATCTACTTTTATTTTTGACTGTGCTGGGTCTTCGTTGCTGCGCAAGCTTCTCTCTAGTCGCGGTGAGTGGGAGCTACCCTCTAGTTGTGGTGCTCAAGTTCCTCATTGCAATGGTTTCTCTTATTGTGGAGAATGGGCTCTAAAGCACATGGGCTCAGTAGTTGAGATTTCTGGGCTCGAGAGCACAGGCTCAATACTTGTGGTGCCGGGACAGAACCCATGTCTCCTCCACTAACGGGCAGAGTCTTCACCACTGAGCCACCAGGGAAGCCTCATCATCTACCTTTTTAAACACGCTTTTTTCTATGCTAGGTGCCACCAGAATCAACACATGAGACTGCTTATTTCTGAGGCACATTTAAAAGGTTATTTTAGATACCAGCACATGAGTTTGAGTAAGCTCTGGGAGTTGGTGATGGACAGGGAAGCCTGGTGTGCTGCAGTCCATGGGGTCGCAAAGAGTCGGACATGACTGAGCATCTGACCTGAACTGAGCTGATAGATGCTGGCCCTGAAGAATGTGATTCTCAATGTGTGGTCCTTGAAACACAAGCGTCAGCATTGTCTTGGAAATGCAAGTTCTCAGGTATCACCCCAGACCTACTAAATCAGAAACTCTAAAACTGGAGATCCAGGAATCTAGATGACAGCCCCAGCAGGTGATTCTAGTGATTCTGAACTTTGAAAACAACTGCTCCAAAAGAATCAGGCTTTGTCATGGGGAGGTGGAATAGGCTTCTTCCAAGGCAGAAGAGGTTGATAATAATAGAAGTGTCTTTGGAATTTTTGCCCAGACTACAAATGATAGTCTACATTTGACTGACTACAAATGATAGGATCCTCATGGATCTAAGTCCTTCTCCACCCTGTGCATACAGAAGTGAGTGTCTTGCATGATCTCCAGTGGTGCTGACTGTCCACCACTTACACATCCTCTCTCAGAGCTCCTGTAATTACACTGAGGAGATCATCAGGGCAGCTCAGTATAGTCATGGAGCAGACTGTGATCCAAGCACGTCCTTCTGTCTCAAAAAGACTGACAGGGAGAGATGGAGAGGATAATATTCTAAGATGAGGGAACTGCAGATTAATCCTGTGGGGTTGGAGTGATAGGGTTAGCTGATCCCTGAAACCAGAGTTAGTTTGCAGGGAATCTAAAAATGTACAGGCTGTGAGTGTGATGGTTATTCCTATTTGTTTAAATTTCTTAGGACTACCTGATACTAACTCCAGGGCACCATAACCCAGGTTTGGGAAAAAAAAAGAAAATATTCTACTTGTGAAAGCCTACATTACAAATCTGGGCAGGGCTGTTATTTAAAGCCTTGCTGGTCCCTGCATGCTGCAGATGGAGACACCTTCCCCTGGTAACTCGTAGCACCACCTGTGACAACAAAACCCGTTGCCCAAGGGTAGACAGTGCGTGTGTGGAAGGAGGGAGCCCAGAATCCCACATCATCCATTCTGTGAGGACCCTCAGGGAAGCACAGAGTGTATATTTTCTGGAAGTACGGTTTATTATGTTGTTTGAAAATGTTACTCTGAGCAACAGATGTTATTTTTGGAGGCCGAGCAACTTTGTTTTAGTGAGAAAAGCCTTGGCAGAAGTTAAAAGATTGTTGGCTAGAAGAAGGGGTTGGTATGTGAGCTTCCAATCCTGGTCTCTTGAGTGGTACTGGGACAGTTTACATGCAGAGGCAGAGGGTTGTAATTTGCAGTCTGCCAGTGGCCGCTGCTCTGTCATGACTAATGCCACTAGGGCTCAGCAGCAAAGCAAGGACCCTTCCTCTCGTCTTCAGCTCTCCAGTGCCATAGGGAGAAGGAAAGGGGTTGACAGCTGGTTGTGTCCTCGGATCCACTGGGGTTTCAGGACACCCTGTTTCCCATCTTTATTTAACTCAGAGTCTGCTCTGAAGGAGCAGATTGAAACCTTGGAGAAAGAGCAGAATCCTCAGTGCTAAGAGGATTATGTGCCATCTGCTCTTCTATTTACATTTTCAGAGTGGTGCACTGACTTCATGGAGAGAGCACTTCAATGGAAAACTTCAGTAACACCCTTTTTGATTCTCTATGGGGCTTCCCAGGTGGCACGAGTGATAAAGAACTTTCCTGCCAATGCAGGAGACATAAGAGATGTGGATTCAATCCCTCGGTAGGGAAGATCCCCTGGAGAAGGAAATGGCAACCCACTCCAGTATTCTTGCCTGGAGTGTGCCATGGACAGAGGAGCTTGGCGGGCTACAGTCCATGGGGTCTCAAAGAGTCAGACATGACTGAAGCAATTTAGCTCACATGTGATTCTCTCCAGGGAGAAAAGGTCAAGATTCCAAAGTAAATTTAGTTGTGTTTCCATCTTATTCTCAGACACCTTTGAATCTTTTGTGTTGATTAACCTCTCTCATGGATGGCAAATAACTGAAGGACAGATAGAGATGGAAAGCTCAATTTGACTGCTTATGGACCAGGGGCAATCTAAGTGCAGAGAAGTGAATGGCAGCTCTGTTGCTCCCAAGGCTGGTAGCCTCAGAAAGAAGGCATGGTGCTTCTTGGGAAGTTCTGGTATTGGCCATATCCAGGAGGTCCAATCTGGTGGATGGGGACACAGATCCTGGGGTCATATGGTGATGATCCAAGATGTCTCATAGGTGGCTGATGATCTACTCATTGTGGATCAGTATCTTCATCAAAAATTAAGGGTTTAGGCCTTATATCTCTTAGAAGAGGGAGTTAATAAGAACTGCTTACTAACAGGCTTTCAAAGTCTCAGAAAAATGCTTCAGGATCATAATGGATTCTTGTGGTGAGCTGGAGGTTGACTTTATAATAGCCCAGACACTTTGGTTGTTTAGGGAAACTCTAAAGTTTGGCAAATAGACAATGAGTTTGGAGCTTACTTCAAAAGTACTGAAGAGGAGGATGGACAAATACAGACCCTTTGGTAACAGAGGTCCTAATGGAAAACTTTCTTCACTTGGGACTGGCTTAGAGATCAGTGCAATGGGGATCTGCTGGAGTCAGACTTTATTAACTCTGCTATGTGTTCTGGTCAACAAACAGTAATTTCAGATTCATTTCTGCCCTGCTTCCGCTTTGGAAATGGACTACATTGCAAATAAACTACATTGTTTAAGCTCCCATGTCTTTTGCCCCCCTTGTATGTTTGGCCAGAATGAAGCAATGACAGAAGGTTGAAGGGCTAGAGGAGGGAAAAACCACCAAATGTCTCCCTCTTTCTGTGTCTGCTCCTTGTTTTCTCCAGTAGTAACAACATTTCTTCTTAAATTCTCATTACTTCAGGAGAGTGCCTCCTTCCATGAGACTATCTCCTACAAGGCATTCTACACTTCCTTCTGGAAGGCTCCACATGTTTGGCCTTGGTTACCTATTTCCTCCTGTTATCTCATCACCTCTACTTGTGATTACAGCTTTCCGCTTCTGCCTGTCCATCTCCACCTCCATCTGGCTTTTCCATTCTTTCGTTGTTTTCAATAGCATCTCCCCTGTATGAAAGCCCTTCTTTTTGAAAGACCCAAGGTGGTTTCCTGTGCTCCTGGCAAGACCCTAGGGTGCGCTCCTGATGAGCAGGTGTGGAATTGCATCAGAGACCACTTGACTATTAAATTACTTCCTTTCCCCTATTTCATATTCATGTCCTATCCTCTACTAGAAACATTTCCTCTTTCCTTTTTTTAAAATTGAGTTGTTTCTGATGTGTTTCGAGATTATTAATTTACTGTTATTATTTGCTGTGCTGTAGCATGTGAGATCCTAGTTCCCCAGCCAGGGATTGAACCCACAGTGGAAGCTCGGAATCGTAACCACTGGACCACCAGGGAAGTCCCAGGTTTCCCCTTTCTAGCCTTATCCTTCACAACAATGTTTAATTTTAGTTTCTTGGGGTCACTGTGTCCTTTTCATCTCAAAACTGTATATTCATCTTAAAATTAGCTGGCACCGTTTGAAATACCCAGGAAAATGGCTCTATGAGTCATAAAATGAAATTATAGATGTTAATTCCCATCCCTTCTTCTTCTCTGCAGCCTGAGTCATCTACTTTTCCTACTATGCTATTCCTTTTTCCTATCCAAATATCAGGCCACCTGGCAGGGGTAGCATCTGCCCAAATTTGTGTAGTGCTTCTGGCGTTGTTGACTCATCGTGAAAGGAAAGCACTCATGATCTCCACCTACATCTGTCATGTTTCAACAAAAGGCAGAAATGCCATGTCACCACTGAAGCTAGGGATCCTCATTAACACAGCCAGGGGCTCCAGAGAAGACAATAACTTGTATTGCTTCAGCAAAGTCTGTTAAAATTCTTAACAAAAATTTATACTTATCATGAATATCATTCCATAAAGCGATTGCTAATGGTAGAATTTAAATTTTTCACAACATAGATGTGTATTATAAGATTCCAAGACCTGGTACTTATTCATAATGCCAATAATTAGCTGTATGACCAGAAGCAAGACTTTCATTTCTGGGTTTATTTTCACATTTACAAAATAAGGTAATTGAACTCGATGGACATGAATTTGAGCAAACTCTGGGAGACAGCGGAGGATAGAGGAGCCTGGCATGCTGCCGTCCACAGGGCTGCAAAGAGTCTGATATGACTTAGTGACTGAACAACAATAACAAATCTCTAACAGCCCATAAATATAAAGTTATGACTGTACAGTAAGTGGTTATTGCTTGTATTGCTTCAACAAAGTTTGTCAAATTCTTAGCAAAAATTTATGCATACCACAAATCATCCTATAAAGCTATTGCTAACGGTAGAATTTAAAATTTTCCCAATATAGATGTATATTATACACTTATCATGCTTTATTTTTCCTCCTTGAAAGCAAAAGAGATTGTTATGAACAAAGAAAGAAAAACCTTTCTCTGCTGGCTTTTCCCTCTTCCATACTCCTACCCATATTACCCCCCTTTTCCTTTAATGTATCATGCATACTTAATATTGTCCTTTTACCCTAGAAGCAGTGCTAAGGGTGAGACAAAAGCCTAGTGGGGTTTTTGGTTCTGCATTTTCAGTTTGCGTAGTTAGTTTTCATATACTCAAGCTCTCCCGCCCTTCTTAGCTTGGAATATCTTATAGTGGAAGACTTGATCCCCTGATTTTATTTTTTTCTTTATCCTGATTGACCCACCCATTCTTTCTCCTGGCGGCAGTGCCCTGTCAGGGTTATGTATGAGCCTTGTTCCATTTTGGGCATAATTAGAGTGAGCAGCCATTTCAGTGATGAGATTTGAATTCTTCTGCCCTCAAACTTGCCTCTTTTCAATCCCCTCCTGTTGTCCTGCATGACACTTAAAGCTGCAAAAGAGATTCATTTTGACAAAAGTAGTCTCATTTTTCAAGTCTTAGGTTATACAACACTTTCTCAGGAAACCTTGTCATTTCTATCCCTAGTGTGTGTTAGAGTATATTTCCTTACTGCCCTATACTTTCTTTACCAAAGAGTACAGGTACTGGAGCCAAGTTTTAAATTCTTCCTCTGCCAGGTAGTAACTGTGTGAAAGTTACCTCAGCTTCACGAGACTTAATTTTTTAAATTGTGAAGTGAGAATAATAACTGTATGTGTGTGTGTGTCTGTGTGTGTGTGTGTGTGGCTTTCCCTGGTGGCTCAGTGGTAAAGAATTACCCTGCAATATGGGAGACCCAGATTTGATCCCTGGCTTGGGAAGATCCCCTGGAAGAGGGCATGGCAACCCACTCCAGTATTCTTGCTTAGATAATCCCATGCACAGAGGAACCTGGTGGGCTACAGTCCATAGCTGGTTGCAAAGAGTCAGACATGACTGAACGACTGAGTATGCATATGTGTGTGTGTGTGTGTGTGTGTGTGTGTGTGTGTGTGTNGGACCACAGCCTTGTCTGACTCAATGAAACTATGAGCTATGCCATGCAGGGCCACCCAAGACGGACGGGTCATGGTGGAGAGTTCTGACAAAATGTGGTCCACTGGAGAAGGGAATGGCAAACCATTTCAGTATTCTTGCCTTGAGAACCCCATGAATAGTATGAAAAGACTGTGAGTTAGGAAAACCTTTTAATGGATAAGTGAATTTGGATGTGCAATATGAAAAATAAATAAAGAACCAATTCAGTAAAAAGGAGTTACTTTAATGAAAAAGAGTGAAGAACATATTTCCAACTAGAAGAAACAGAATATACAAAAATGCTATGATAGAAAAATCATGTATTATCTGAGAGGCAGAAGAAATGTCAGGTAGCTTGAGTAGAGAGAATGTGGCAGAGAGTTGTGTAAAATGATGATAGAAGGCTAGGCAAGAAATATGACCTTTGAATGGGTTGGCTTTTTGTTATTAATTTGTAAGAGAGATTCACATATTTTCAGGATCACCCCATAATCTGTTATTTACATGTTAAAATATCTCTCTTTACTTCCTTATATTTTAAATTTATGAACAATTCAGATGATGTAAGATTGGCTATGGTCATTCCATTAGTCATCTACGGGTGTGAAAGCTGGACCATAAAGACAGCACTGAAGAACTGATGGTTTTGAACTGTGGTGCTGGAAAAGACTTTTAAGCATTCCTTGGATACAAGGAGATCAAACCAGTCCATCCTAAAGGAAATCAGCTCTGAATACACATTGGAATGACTGATGCTGAAGCTGAAGCTCCAATACTTTGGCCATCTGATGTGAACAGCAAAAGACCATGATACTGGGAGAGACTGAAAGCAGAAGAAGAGGGTGACAGAATGAGATGGATGCATTACCCATTCAATGGACATGAACTTGCAAACTTCTAAAGATGGTGAAGGATAGGGAGGCCTGGTGTGCTGTAGTCCATGGGACTGCAAGGAGTTGGACATGACTTGTTAACTGAACAATAACAACAAGATTATTATATAATCACACTTGTCAATCTTTTGACTCTTGGGAATATTTTGCCTTCTCACAGCCTACAGACTTCCTGATGGCTCAGTTGGTAAAGAATTCTCCTGAAATACGGGAGACTTCGGTTTGAACCTTGGCTCAGGAAGATACCCAGGAGAAGGGAACAGCTACCCACTCCAGTATTCTGGCCTGGAGAATTCCACAGACTGTATAGTTCATGGGGTTGCAAAGAGTTGGACATGACTTAGTGACTTTCACTCACCCAGATTGGGGTAAGAGATGCAGCCTATAGACTTATAAAGTGACAAGTTTATCTTCACCATCTGATACCCTATGACTGATCATTAGCTGATAGAAGTTAGGACTCCAGGAAAGATATCAATGAAATTTAAAGAATCTAGATGAGTACACAATGTTATATTTAGTTGATGTAGGTAAAATTTGATGTTTATATGCATTATCCCAGCTAACAAAGAGTGAAGTAAACACAACTGTGACAAGAACAATAATCCATATTATATTACGGATTATAAGTCTGTCTTCAAAACTTTTTCCATGATTTTTCAGAAATTCTAGCTTTAAAATTATTATTCTTTTATAATACGGCACATCCTGGATTTAGAACTGATTCTTTCAAGACAAGTGACAGAATATTTAATATTCTGTAATATTTTGTATTACAAAAATATGAAGATCTTGGTAAAAGATATGATGAACCCTATGTTTATGATAATGAATAAATACTATTTTACTTTGCTCTTTCAGTTATTGCCGTTTTTCCAGAGTATCAATGTCAAAACTCAGAAGTCACTTTCAGTTTTCAATATTTACTTTCAATTTTTCAATATTTTTTCTCTTGATCCTGATACTCCTTTATATCAATTCTTGCTAACTATTACTGCTAATTCTACATCTTAAATATTTCTCAGAATGATTCTCTTCTTTGAAATATTCGACTCCAATCCCTTGAAAAAAAAATGTGAAAGTGTTAGTCTCTCAGTCATGTCTGTGTCTTTGCAACCCTATGGACTGTAGTCCATCAGGCTCCTCTGTCCATGGAATTCTTCAGGCAAGACTACTGGAGTGGGTAGTCATTCTCTCTTCTAGGCGATCTTCCTGACCCATCTGAAGGCTGAGAAGCCCTCTAGTCCCTTAGTTTAATCTACACCACACTTCAGTTACTGAAACTGTCTCCAAGTTGGTGTGAATGATTTCACAGCCTTCAACTTAACTTTTCTCCAATCATCCACAATGTAAACAAGTGTATCTATTTATTAAATCTTATCATGTCATTTCTGTGTTTTAAAGGCCATCAATAAAAGACTGAGGAACTATTAAAAACTGGAAAAACTAAAGAGAAACTACAACTAAATATCAAATGGGATCCTAAATAAAATTCTAGAAAAGAAAAATATTATTAAAGAAACTGATGAATTTTGAGTAAGGTCTGTGGTTCTTTCAGTGATATTGTATTAATATTGACTGCCTGTTTATAATTGCACTATGGCTATGTAAGACATTGATAGCAGTGGAAGGGAATGAGAAATATAATAAATTATTTGCCCTATTTATGCAACTTTTTCTACATTTTCTATAAATCTAAAACTACTTGAAACTTAACAGCTAAAGCAGATAAAACAGTCAATGACTTCCAGCTTCTGCAGGAAAAGCTTAAACTTTTAGCATGGCACACAAAGCCCTTCATGAACTGGCCCTGGTCTATATTTTCACGGTTACTTCCAGCTCCTATTACTTGCCATCACATTTTCCTTCCATTTCATAATTCTATTTCCTACTGCCATGCTATTTATACTGTGGTTTATATTATTTTTTCAGCAGTCTAAGAGTTATAAAAGAATTATTTTTGACATCTTAAGAACATTGAGTCTTCTGATTATGACAATGGTATATATCTTCCTTTAATTCAGTCTTAAATTTTTTCTAAGCAGTATTTTGTAGTACTCACTGAATAAGTCTTACTCTCCTTTGTTAAATCTATTGCTAAATTTAAAAAATTATCAAATTATTATTATTAAATTATTTATTTTATATTTATATACTATTGCAAATGAAACTGTACTTCAATAAAAAATACATATTGGCTAGATATAAAAAATACACACTTTTAGATTTACTTTAATTTTCCATGGCTAGAATATCAGAATATATCAGATTATTGCATTACAAAATCCTTTAAACTCACTTAGTAATCTTTCTTTTCTGTAGGTAATATAGCAGTTTTTATAGTTACGTAATTTTCAGAAAAGACATTTATAGTACTTCCTTTCTAATATATAAACCTTTTTATTACCTTTTCATGTCTTATTGTACTAGCTAGTACCAGTACAGTATTGAAAATACATGCTAAAAGCAGTTATCTTTCCCTTGTTCCTAATCTTAGGAGAAAAAGATTCAATCTTTGATAATTAATTATGAGGTAATATGTAAGATTATTTTTTTCTTTGACCATGATCTCATTGAAGTTGATGAAGTTTGCTTTTATTACTAGCTTGCTGAGTTTTATCAACAATGGATGTTAGATTTTTGTAAAGCTTTTTTTTTTTTGCATCCATTGAAATAAGTTTTTCCCTCGGTCTCTTAATATGGGTGAAAGTGAAAGTGTTAGTCACTTAGTCATGCCTGACTCTTTGTGACCCCATGGACTTCAGTCCATTAGCCTCCTCTGTCCAGGGGATTTTCCAGGTAAGGATACTGGAGTGGTTTGCCATTTCCTTCTCCAGGGGATCTTCCTGACCCAGGGATCCCAGATCTCCTGCACTGCACGCAGATTTTTTACTGCCTAAGCTACCAAGTACATTGATTGATTTCTGAATGTTAAACCATCTTTGCAAGGATAATGGCAGCCTTGCTAATGAGCTGGAGTAGAGTAACACCTATTTAGCTTTTTGGAAGAATTTGTGTTTAATTAGTGTTATTTCTTCCTTAATGTTTAGTAGAACTCAGTAGTGGAACTTTCTAAAAGTGAAGTTTTATTTTTGAGAAAGTTTTAACTGTAAAATCTATTTTTAAAATAGATATGGGCATATTCAGCTTATTTATTTCCTTTTGAGTGTGCTTTGGTAATCTGTGTCTTTCAAGGAATTTGCTTTTTTCATCTAACTTGTCAAATTTATTAGCATAAAGATACTCATAATATCATCAGGTAGTCATTTAATATCTACAGAATCTGTAGTAATACCAACTCTTTCACTTATAATATTGGTAATCTGTATCATCTCTCTTTTGTTTCTGGTCAATCTGGCTAGAGGTTGTCACTTTTATTAATTTTCTTCAAGAAACAGTTTTTGGTTTTGTTGATTTTTCTCTATGGCTTTTTTATTTGCTATATTATTTATTTCCACTCTGATGTTTATCATTTCCTTTTCTCTCTGCTTAATTTGAGTTTAATTTGCTCCTCTTTTTAAAGTAGAAGCTGTGATCATAAAGTTTAGACTTTTTTCCTAGTATAGGTATTTAGTCCTTTACATTTATTTTATGTACTGCTTCATTCTAAATTTTTTCTGCTACATTTCCCCTACAATTCATTTATGTTATTCACCTTTCCTGCTAACATAATAACTATAGTTATTTTTGATGCTTCTGACAGTTCCAACATCTGTGTTAATCACCTAATAGAATGCCAGCCAGTCTTCTGGATTAGACACTGTTTTCTCCAGTGCTTGCTTGAAACTCAGTACCCTGAATCTTGTAAATTTAGTTTGTTAATTACATTTAGACAGACTTTAAGCACTTTTGGTTAGAAGGAGTACACTGCTTCTGATTATCAATAATAATAATTTTTTTTTTACTTTATTTTACTTTACAATACTCTATTGGCTTTGCCATACATCGACATGAATCCACCACAGGTGTACACGATCTCCCAATCCTGAATCCCCCTCCCACCTCCCACTCCACATCTCTTTTACTAATATTTTATTCCTTGACAGCAATGACATTCAGACACATCGACAGCAGGCATTAAAAAAATCACTCCTCTTATAGGAACTTTCTTATCAGGGCCCGTCAGTTCAGTTCAGTCGCTCAGTCGTGTCCGACTCTTTGTGACTCCATGAATCACAGCACGCCAGGCCTCCCTGTCCACCACCAACTCCTGTACTCCACTCAAAATCATGTCCATCAAGTCGGTGATGCCATCCAGCCATCTCATCCTCTGTTGTCCCCTTCTCCTCCTGCCCCCAATCCCTCCCAGCATCAGGGTCTTTTCCAATAAGGCAACTCTTTGCATCAGGTGGCCAAAGTATTGAAGTTTCAGCTTTAGCATCAGTCCTTCCAATGAACACCCAGTGCTGATCTCCTTTAGGATAGACTGTTTAGAACTCCCTGCAGTCCAAGGAACTCGCAAGAGTCTTCTCCAACACCACACTTCAAAAGCACCAATTCTTCAACGCTCAGCTTTCTTCACAGTCCAACTCTCACATCCATATCTGACCACTGGAAAAACCANCCTCAGAGGCCAAAAGTCCATTCTCTATGTCTGTGTCTCTTTTGTTGTCTCACATACAGAGTCATCATTGTTGAGCATCCTAAGATGTATTTTCCCAACTCAGTTCTTAAATTTCCATCTCTCCCATGTGATGGGAGCAATTAAATTCTTAATCCAATAATTAGTATAATGTCCTCAAATGTCTTTGAAAGATGTGTGTGATCATAATTAAGGTGACTCTGTCACATGCAGAGTATTTTATTGTGCAGATTTTCTTTTACAATAATAATGTGTGGGACAGGTAAGGTAAGTATTATCATCCCTTTTTTAGAGATGATGGAGTTATGATTAAAAGACATTTTTAAGGTCACACCCCAAATTCTACATACCTTCTACTGTGTGGTTCTTTTAGGTTTTCTTTTTGGATGGAACCTTTTCAGAATTTTCCAAGTATGTGGGTTTTAAGGAGCCACATTTCAGTTGTATGTGCATGTCTCTTACATCTGCTTCAATCCTTGTGTGCTGCATTCTAGTTCATGAAGTGGCCTGGGAACAGCAGGGATACTATGCTACCCAACAAGGGTCATAGTGCTTCAGCCTGAGAGCCAGTGAAATCAACACAATCTAACACTAATTCTTTCAGTTCAGTTTCAAGGAAAGGGTTTAAAAGAAAAACAACATAAATGTGCTACTATACAATGTATGTAAATAATATATACTATACATATATGTATATATATACATATCCATATACGCATCTATATGTATATATAGATATATACTATATACGCACTATACTATATATATATATATATATATATATATATGCTCAACTACAGAGAAAGTTTATCAGCCATTATAATGAAACATATTTGCAGTTTTACACAAAACAAATGTGTCATAGATGTGAAGTAGCTATTTCTCTCTTTTCCAACATTTAAGGCTATCTTTACTGCTCTCTTCCTTCTTACATGAACGATAGAATATCNATATATATATATATATATATATATATGCTCAACTACAGAGAAAGTTTATCAGCCATTATAATGAAACATATTTGCAGTTTTACACAAAACAAATGTGTCATAGATGTGAAGTAGCTATTTCTCTCTTTTCCAACATTTAAGGCTATCTTTACTGCTCTCTTCCTTCTTACATGAACGATAGAATATCACAATTTCCTTTCCTTGTCTAAAACCTCTGTTGAGTCTCTAAGCCCCTAAGTCTCTGTTTTTGTATTCTCAGGAAGATAAACCTGGTTAAAATATTTTTGTCATTGGTTTTGTCTTTGGCCTGATTGATGCTTGTATCCTTAAGTATAAAGTTCCTAAAATCAACAACTGACATAAAGAAGACCACAAATCATGAAAAGCAAAACACATAGTTTAAAAAATACATATATATATATAGTTAAATCTATCATTAATCATTATTCTCCTTCCTGTTAAAGCAAAATGAATCATCTTTATCAAAGAATCAAAGATTTATTTCTGTATTAGCAAGGCAACAAATTTTGCAGAAGAATTAAATACTATTATTGTTGTGTTCAACAAATAAATAATGGGAGCCTGTCAAAAGGACATAGGAGTCAGCTTGAAAGGGTACTTGCCAGACAATTCTGGGACAAAATAAATATTGATAATAATGGATTTCAACCTTTAAAATATAATATATGAGTCCATGTCTTTTAAAAGTATCTATTTATTTTATTATTTGGCTGCATAGNGGACATAGGAGTCAGCTTGAAAGGGTACTTGCCAGACAATTCTGGGACAAAATAAATATTGATAATAATGGATTTCAACCTTTAAAATATAATATATGAGTCCATGTCTTTTAAAAGTATCTATTTATTTTATTATTTGGCTGCATAGGGTCTTAGTTGCATCACATGGGGTCTATTGTTGTGGCCCACAGACTCTCTAGTCATGGTATATAGGCTCAGTAGTTTCAGCACATGAGTTTAGTTGCTCCATAGCATGTGGGATCTTAGTTCCCTGACCAGGGATCAAACTCACATCCCCTACATAGGAAGGCAGATTATTAACCGTTGGACCACCAGGGAAGTTCCTATGAGTCCAGGTTGATATAAACAAATGACTTACTTAAGAATATCAGATGTGAAGTAAACAGCAGATTTAGGTAACTACCATTTGAGAACCACTGTAGTACTAATTGATTGAAGAGTTGTATGTGGATGCTAAAAGTTCCAATGGGTGAAAGCTTGATGAGGATCAGGATGTTAATAATTACATAGTCTTAGAGGATCTCCCACCTATTATTTATTCATTGGAAACAGAAAAATAGCAACTTTACAGTGGAGAAATCTGAACAATGCCACCTTCATCAGGTGATTAAAGTTAATTTCACCAATGGAGGCACAAATCAACCTGTGCCTTCTAATATAATTGACTGAAAAGGACACATTGTAACTTCTGTTGTATTTCTCTCCCCAAATGTGTAAGCTGTATCTAGTCAATTGCCTTGTACTCTCCAAAATTGTCAAAACCTTGGAATATATATATATATATATATATATATATATATATAAGTAAAGAAATATTCCAATTTTAGAGCAAGTTGAAATGATAATAACTAATTTCAACGTTTGCTCCTGGATTAGATACTGGACAGGAGGAAAAAAAGTAATTGTATAAAGAGTATTATGAGGACAATTGAAGAAATGTGATATTGACTGTGGATTNTGGAATATATATATATATATATATATATATATATATATAAGTAAAGAAATATTCCAATTTTAGAGCAAGTTGAAATGATAATAACTAATTTCAACGTTTGCTCCTGGATTAGATACTGGACAGGAGGAAAAAAAGTAATTGTATAAAGAGTATTATGAGGACAATTGAAGAAATGTGATATTGACTGTGGATTAGATAATATTAGTGTATCACTGTTAAATCTTCTGATACTGGTAATCATATTGTTATAATACAAAATATCCTTGTTAAGTACACATATTGAAATATTTAGAGGTAAGGATGTACAATATCTCCAACTTACTCTCTAATGGTAAAAAAAATGCAGATTGTATATAGTATATATTACATAAAGAGAAAGAGGGAGAGAGAATGATAGAACTAGTGAGGCAAATTGTAAACAATGGGTGGATCTCAATAAAGAATATATAAGAGTTATTTATTCTATTTCTTTAGCTTTTTTCTAAGTGTCCCAAAAAAAGTGACCAAAATGTTGAATAGCAAAATTTCCCCTTCAGCAGATGCCATCATTTGTATTTCACTGTGATAAATGCAGTGAAAGAAAATAAAGCCCAGCTTCCAAAAATAAACAGCCAAAGCTGTCATTTCCTAGTCATCAGTTACCTTTGTGTATGAGTTCTGATTTAGTTTTGTTTGTTTGTTTGATTTGTTTTGTTTTTATTGCATCCTTAAGTATAAAGTGGAAACCAAAAAGAGTGAAAAAGGGACATTCCTATTAAGTTTAGCCCTACCACTTTAAGACAGGAAGCAGTTGATCAGTTTTAGGACCATATTTTCATGAAAAGGGAGTATGGTTGTTTCCCAAGAATGGCCATAAATTACATCCTTCAACTCAGCCCCAACTAGTGGGAATTCATATGAAAAATTACTTGCTAGTTCTCTAGCTTCCTGCATGTCCCTCATGACATTTTGGCAAAGCAAAAGTGGGGGTGGTTGGATTGTAAACTATTTCCCAAAATTACAAAATATTTTGGAGCTGATACCAGACCTATGCTCTTATCTGCTGACTGCACATAGTTCTAAACTATTCTGGTATGTCCTGCATATCTGCCTCAAATGCAATCTAAGTGGCCTCTTTTCTTTTCTTTTGCCCTCTTGAACCAAAGAGATCTGGAGGTCAGAACAAAAAACAGAGCTCATAGGCTAAAGGGAAGATCCTTGAGCAGGAAGACAGGCTGAGAGATGTCTGTTAATCTGTAGTTGGTCCTCCTTTTTTCATTTCATGACGAGTGAGGGATACTTTATGGCAGGCACTGGTTTAGTACATTAGGGTACATTGTCTCATTTGGTCCGTTAATATTTCTGAGATGGGCACTACTTGTATTTCCACTTGGTAACTCAGATACCTTAAGTTTAGAGTAATAAAATGATTTGGCAAATATGAGCTGAAGAGTTGTGATTTGGACAATTTGAATGAAATGCTGCCTGACTTCAGAGTAGGCTTTACTAGGCTTTGCGTGCATGCTCAGGCTCTTCAGTCATGTCTGACTCTTTGTGACCCTATGGACTGTGGACCGCCAGGCTCCTCTGTCCATAGCGTTCTCCAGGCAAGAATCCTGGAGTGAGTTTCCTTGCCCTCCTCTAGGGGATCTTCCTGACCCATCTCTTATGTCTCCCACATTGGCAGGCTGAGACTTCCCTGGTGGCTCAGATGGTGAAGAATCTTCCTGTAGTTTGGGAGACCTGGATTCGATCCCTGGGTTGGGAAGATCCCCTGGAGGAGGGCATGGCAGCCTACTCCAGTATTCTTGCCTGGAGAATCCTATGGACAAAGAAATTTAGCGGGTTGCAGTCCATGGGGTTGCAGTCCACAGGACTGCAACTTTCACTTTTGCTTTTGTTTACCACTAGAGCCACCTGGGAAGGCCGTGTTCTCTGTTTTATTAACTATGATGAATCCCCTGCTGTATATTTTTTCCCCTGAGGACTCACGGTGCAGTGATGATGTCAACCACTTTTGCAGAATATGTAGCACATCTTGGTTTAGAAACTATTATCTGTTTTCTGAACCCAGTGATTTCATCAACAAACATTCCTCCAGTCTACAGGCTGATAGTATTTGATCCTTATGGTGTTACCTCTTGGCAATATGAGATTTTTAAGTGACTTCTGAATCTTTAGAGAGATAGAGATCGACACTTCTTTGATGTGGGCCACTTTTAAAGTCTTTATTGAATTGTTAAAATATTGCTTCTGTCTTATGTTTTGTTTTTTTGACTGCGAGGCATGGGGTATCTTAGCTCCAGGACTAGGGATTGAACCCATCTGCTGCATTGGAAGGCAAAGTCTTAACCACTGGGCCATTAGGGAAGTCCCAAGTTACCACTCTTATGAAGTGGGTAATCATAATACGATTGCTCTAAAACTGATGAGGTTTTTGTGGCAAACTTCTGTATCAGGATGGGTAAATCTCTATCTAGAGCAGTGTTTCTAACCTGAGGTCCAGACCCACCAAATAGTCTTCGGAGGATCTGTCAGCTTGGATGGGAATATATTTCACCTTCATTTTCACTAACATTTAAATTTCATATAAGTGAAATTTAGCACTGTCTTCCATTTTGATGTTGATACAGATCAAAATGTTGTTAGCAATACCATGCCTGTCGACACTAGAAATCACAGATATTTTCAGTCATGTCAGTTGCTGCTCCTATTTCAAAATGTCACCTGTACTCATAATTAACTTGAAATTATGATAATTATTAGATTATTATTAAGCTCATGACTAGAGCTTATGTAAAATGTTCAAGAAGCATGTGTAATTGCTATATCACAAGTTTGTTTCTCTAAAACAGTACATCAATATTTTAATAGTGGTATTTCAACCCAGGTTTTATTTGTAATTATATTTTTATATTATATATTTTAAAATGTTATCCTGTTAATTGATTTACTAGCTATCCCAAAATGGTGCATGGCATGCAAATGGTTAGGAGTTCTGCTCTGTAGCACAAACCCCAACATAGACTGAGTGGGGAATAGCCTGGCTTACCACGTGGTTGCTTTCAGGGTACCCTGCAAAACTGCAATGACCCCAGGGATGAATAAAAGTTCTAAATGCTAGAACAAGATAATTGCTAGGTTCTACCAAGTACATCCTACCCAGTGCTGCAGCAACCTTCTCCCCGTTCCAGCCCCAACCCCTCCAGAATCCAGAAGTCTGGGCAGTTATTCTGCTCAGCCCCACTGCTGTACTCCTTCCTACTCAATTTTAATGAAAGCAGCTCTTCTGGCAGCAGCTCAAGTGCACCCCCAGTGCTCTGGGGAGCCGGGCCTGTGTCAGCAGGCCATGGGGGTGGATCAGAGCCAAGACTTTTGTGACTCTCTCCACCCTCATTTTCCTGAGAAAACACAGCCCAGGAGGACTTTGCTGGAGGGTTGATCGACTTAGCTATATATTTTCTTTGTTGAAAACTTCAGCTGTTCTTTTATGTGTCATTTTCTCTAATTTCATGTGTTTTAATCCTTTCTTTTGCAACAGGCAGAATTCTGGTCACACCTACACAGGGGGCACCAGGTGTGTGCATATTTTCCTGATACTTACAATACATCATAGACACTTGCTAGAAAATGAAAGATGAAAAAGTTAGTAGTGTTAGATGTCTTTATATGTTCCAAATAAAATGCCTGCTTCCTTTCCGTTTTGTTTTTTGTTTGTTTGTTTTCTTATTGCTTCGTATAGTCTTCATCTAGGTTTCCTTATTTGATCTTTTTATTTTACTTTATTTATTTATGCAGGCTGAATAGTTCTTAGCTGAGTTGTTCATCAGAACTGTTCATTTTATACATAAACTATTCAGTTTCTTTCCTTGCTCTATTCAGTTTCTTTCCAGTCTCTATGGAGCAAGGATCAAGACAGTGTGGCATCAATGTCTAAATGCCTAAGTACATGTAACTTATGGGACTTCCCAGGTGATACTAGTGGTAAAGAACCCGCCTGCCAATGCAGGAGACATAAGAGACATAGGTCTGATCTCTGGGTTGGGAAGATCCCCTGAAGGAGGAAGTGGTGATCCATCCCAGTGTTCTTGCCTGGAGAATCCCATGGACAGAAGAGCCTGATGTGCTGGATTAGGCCACAAAGAGTCAGACACGACTAATGCAACTTAGCACAACAGCACATGTAACTTAACATCTCAAAAATGGAAAATGTGTGATACTATCATCACATTTAAACTAGCTTCTTTGAAACTCCTTCATCAAATACTAGGACAAGTCCCTTCTGAGGTTTAACATATCTTAAAAATTATAACTTAAAAATTCCACTTGCATTCAAGTTTTTAAGTCTTCATCTGACCCAGATGATATCAGAGATGATGTTCACAAGCGTGACTTCTGAGTGTGACTGAGGCAAGTTCTAATCTGCATTATTGCCCCATTAGGCAGGAGACCAATGAACTACCACATTATGGAAGTACCAGATGTATCAATGGATATCCATGATTGCTTCTTATAATCCCAGTATTTTTTACATTCTGCAAAATATTCCATGAATCAGACCTACTCTAGCCATTTGGCCAAATTTTCCTTGAAGATCATGAAATGCAGTCAACCCCATATTCTTTTCTAATTATTTGAACAATAATCAAAATCAAAGGTATTTGGCTTCATTGTGCAATATATGAGTTTCTACAGCAGATTCACCCTCCTAATTGCTTTGCTCTGGCCAATTCTAAAAGGAACTTGCCTTATGTGAATGGTAGAGTGAGATGGTCCAGCACTGGACCAGGTGGTTGGCTCTGAGGGCAATCTGGATACAACTTCTGTGCTCTGTTAATTGCAGGAGACTCAGCGGTAAACGGCAAACTACAAGACAAACATCAGGAATAGATATCTGGATTTATTTCTGGGGGCTGCCATAACAAAGTACCATAAACTGGGTGTCTCAAACCACAGAAATGTGTTATGGTTCTGAAGGTGAGAAGTCAAATCAAGGTGTCAGAAGCATGGTTCATTCCTTCCTTTCTAAATATTTGTTTATTTCTTTGGCTGTGTGCGTCTTCCTTGTGACATGTGGGATCTTTTATGGCCTGTGAACTCAGTTGTGGCATGTGGGATCTAGTTCCCTGATCAGGGGTCGAGCCCAGGACCCCTGCATTGGAAGCCTGGACTATTAGCCACTGGACCACCAGGGAAGTCCAAACTGTGTACGTATAGAGGCTGTAGGGGACATCTGTTTCTGCCTTTCTCCCAGCTTCCCGTAGCTTCAGGCTTTCCTTGTGTTGTAGACGGCATTCTCTCTGTGTCTTCACACTAACTCCCCTCTGCACATGTCTGTCTCTGTGACCAGATTTCTCCTGCTTATAAGAATGTGGTCACATTGGATGAGGACCCACCCTAATGATCTCATCTAAACTTGATCAGCTGCAAAGACTCTATTTCCAAATAAGTTCTAATTTCATGTTCAAAGGCAGTGGGAGTTAGGACTTCAATATCAATTTCAACTCAGTCCATGGAATTCTCCAGGCAAGAATACTGGAGTGAGTAGCCATTCCCTTCTCCAGAGGATCTTCCTGACCCAGGGATCGAACCTAGGTCTCCTGCATTGCAGGAAGATTTACCATCTGAGCCACTCTAGACCCCAATATCAATTCAACTCATGACAATATCTATCATGAAAAACCACCAGAGAGAATAATTTGTAACTATAAGTAAAATTTATGTGAATCCTACAGTTTAGCTTCTGTTAATTTTTTAATTCTAGATATCTTATTTAGATGATAGAAAGCCAAAAGTACCATGAATGTTTTTGTTCTACAATTATCAATGCTATTCAATTATTCCTACATTATCCAGAGACTGTGGTTCTTTATTGTTTTCTCATAGACCTTGTTGGCATTTTTCTAAATTTCATTGCTCCCCCTACATTTCATAAACACTAGACTCTCCCTCTTTTATGTCGGATAAGCACATGTTTAAAGAATGGGTAAAGGATTGCTTTTGTAAGTAAAATACACATCTGAGACCCTGCTATTTGGGAAACTTGATTCCATTTCATTCATTTGAAACAGTCAGAGTCTGTACCACTGCTTAATATTTTTCATTGTCCACAACATTAACCTTCACAGTGGTTATCTATGTTCTTTTAAAGTAGCATAGAATTGTAATGAAATTTAAAATCAAGCACCCGTCACAACTCCCCGCATTCATTGTTCATTTTGGCTGCACTCTGTGCAGCATGTGGCATCTATTTCTCCAGTCAAGGATGAACCCCTGCCCCCACAGTGGCAGTGCAGAGTCTTAATCACTGGACCCCTGGGAAAGTCCTTTCCCGATCTTCCATTCAAGAAAAACTAAAGAAACCTCGGGTGATCCTAAGACCCCGTGAATTGCCTGGAAAAACACTGACCCAGAAAAGAAATGTGTAACAAGTCACATTTTTTCCATTACTTAAGGGAAATTGTGGTGTTAATTTTTTTCTTAATCTCTGGGCTAAGTATAAATCTGTGACTCACCCAAACTACCTCATTCCTAGACCATAAATATTAGGAGTGATGACTTATAAGGGAGGTCATGTTGACGTGTGGTGAGTAAATGCTTGTCTGCACATATTAATTTAACAAGAAAATAGCACTTTCCTAAGTAGCATAACATAAACAGTAGAGAAGTCAATGTAAGTGGAAAGCAGTGTTATTTTTGAAAAGCTATGATGGCAAAAAAATCCTTTTATTCACCCTCAAATAATAATGCAATTGTATTAGGCTTTCGAATCTAAGAATATGTGAGTAGATCTGGTTCTAATAAAAAAAAAAAGTTCTGTTAAGTTTCCAATGCTATGGGAAAATTAAATTTAAAAAATGTATATATATATATATGTATATTTGTTCATTGCAAATTTCTATTCCTAGTACATGGAAAACCCCAAGGAGGTGTTCCAGCTGCACTGAATTTTCTTAAGTTATCCATGTTAAACTTCACTCCTAGGGCACTGCTACATAACTTGAGTTTCAGAGGCAGAAATGGAATGGTGTCATGTATTCTCTGTTCTTGGAATAAAGCTCTACTGTGTCCAGGATCATGCAGGACACACTGAGGACCTCAGTCTCCAAGAGGTGGCTTGCTTCGTAGTCTACTCTGTTGAGAACAATTGAACACTCTAGAAAATAGCTTCAGAAAAGAAAAAAAAAACACCCCTATTACAGTAGATGGGACAGAAATATCACTTGATCTCTAAAGCAGGTAAATTGGTGCATTTAAAAGTTTTCTAAGTCCATGTAGACTGTCAGAAATATTAAATGAAAGGCTTTGGTTTTCCTTAGTCATGAAATTTCTACTTCTGTAACTTCGCTGATGCTGGTTTCTGCTTTCTTTCCTGCCTGTTTTAGTAGTACATTGTTCTCTGCTTTTCTCAGATGGCTTTCCAAAATGACCATGGCTGATATTTTCATCGGTCAACCACAGTATTTTGCACTGCACAACAAAATAGCATCAACCTTCTATATTTTATAGTTCCTGGGTTATCTCATGTGCCTCTTGGTTATCTCAGAAGCTATTTGTCTCCAACTTGCAGGCAAGAGGGTGGTCTTGGAGTTAATTTATACCATGGTGGTAACAAGCTCAGGACTTAGCCCATGAGAAACATTCAACATTTATTGTAAAATGACATATTTACAATCAAATGATTATGGCAGTTTAAGAGTCGTAAGATTAAGGGGACACTCTGTCTATCAATCCCTTCATGAGGAAGAAAAACCTCATCTAATTTACGCAGAAAGAGCAAGCAAAATAAAAGTGGAATTCTGTTGACCTAATCTCGTCAGCTTTCTCTGCTTAGAACTAGAGGGTAAGAAGGATGTTCATGTCTTTCCTGAGGTCTCAGACCGTATAGAATCTGCCTACAATGCAGGATACCCAGGTTGGGAAGATCCCCTAGAGTAAGGAATGGCAACCCACTCCAGCATTCTTGCTTGGGAAATCCCATGGGCAGAGAAGCATGGCGGGCTACAGCTCATGGGGTCTCCAAGAGTCAGACACAACTAGCACATTCACTTTTTTTTTTCTCAAGGAGGTTCATACCTTTCCTGAGGAAGTGTTGTTTATACTGGTAGTGCCCTCTAGCGGCTGATAACTAACTTCTTCGGTCACTCCAATCCGTTTCACCTTCAACTACCAGTTAGCACTCTCCCAACCCCACTCCATTTCAGCAGATTTCTCTTTCAAAGGGACTTGGAATGCTACACAGTCTACCGCAAATGTTGCTAGTGTACCCTTTGCGAATTCAACTGAAGTGAATACCAGTTTTTACCCTTCCAAGTCATTCAGATGCCAGCGTGCATGCAATTTAACTGTTGCGTGCAAACCCTTGGCTTGGGTGTGTTTATGTAAACAGTTCAAAGCTGTGGACTATGTGTCTGGCATGCTGCTTCCAAGACACAAAAGAGAAATCAGCATGTTTTCCATTTACAACACATGTGGTTCTTATTGCCTTACAGAGATTGGTCCTTGTTTGTACTTCATTTTATTTTTTTAAAGTGAGTTTTCCACGGTGAAATAAAATGTGTTCATTATAGAAAATGTTGAAAAGATAGAGGGAAAAAAAATCACCCGGAATTCCACCAAAGCCAAGGCGGATTTTAGATGTAGCCTGACAAAATAGCCTGACAAGATAGCCTGCTTCCCTGGACCCAGGAACATTAGAGCCTGTCCCCTGTGTGTCCTCAGGGAACAGGCTCCAAGGGACTGAGAGTGAGCATGTCATTAACATCCCTTGCAGCTGTTTTCTCAATTTATAAAGTACAATGATAATATTGCACTTGTTTACTCTCATTTTCTGTCTCAAATTAGGTCCAGTAATTGCATAATAATAGCAGCCATTTATTTAGCACAGAATTTCAAAGCCTAACCTTAGAGTTGCCATTTGCCTTCTTGAGAATAACAGTTTAGCCCAAACTTGATTCATCCCTATAATCCCCCACGTCTCTGCCAGGATTTGTTCTTGTAATAATAATAACTGCCATTGATTAATTTCTTATTATAGAAGATAATACAGTGGTTAAGTATTTAGCCTTGAATTTTAATTCAAGCTTTCCCCCCTCATAGCTGTGTGATCATGCATGAACCTAAAGTCTGTTCTACAGTTTCATGGTTTGTCAGTAAAGGCCCTGCCCCACAGGGTTTTTAAGAGAAAACTAAGTCCATAGAACAGACCCGGGTACCTGGGAAGCCCCTATAATTGTTAGGTATTATTACTATATGGAGAAGGAAATGGCAACCCACTCCAGTATTCTTGCCTGGAGAATCCCATGGACGGAGGAGTCTGGTAGGCTACAGTCCACTGGGTTGCAAAGAGTTGGACATGACTAAGCAACTTCATTCATTCATTCATTATTACTATATTGTCTGTGAAGAAAGCTGAGCACTAANCTGTTGCTGCAACAGTAGGCCAGTGCACATTTGCCAAAGCTCTGCAAATCATGACATGTGAAAAACAACACAAGAGCCGTCAGTCAAAGCCAAGGCAATCATGGGCAAGTGGTAAATTTAAGTCGACAAGAGGTAATCCTAGTCTGATGCAAAGATAATAACCAGAAACCAGGAACGCAGTTGCCTTAATTGAAAAAAAAAAATGTGTTATTTGCAATAAGGCAATAATTCAGAGACGATTCCTATTAAGAGAACCCTGCACTCGGAAGAAGACAGCAAGGCATTAATTCATTCAGATCTCAAACATTATGAAGCAGGAATATATCATTAACACTATTTTCTGGATAAGGAAATAGACAGAGAAGTTAAGTAAACTTACACAAAGTAACACAACTAGTGACATGATACTACCAAGATAGGAAACCAGGAAGCATGATTCTCAGGTCTAAAGACTTAACCACTCTACTTACATGGCACCCTAATTTTGTAAATTTTTTATGCCTATGAGACACTAATAAGGCTGTTGAGATTTTTCTTTTCTTTTTCCCCATCTCATTTTGCATAAAAATATCACATGCATTAGTGTATAATATAGAAAATAATGAAATTCCATATTTTCTAAATATTTTATAATTTGGACTTCTTTCCAGCAAATATCTTGTCTGTGCTCTTTCTTCCAGAATTTTCCATATATGTGACTTGTACTGGGCTGGCCAAGTTTGAAGTCAAATTAGTTTTTTGAAACATGAGATCACAGTGCTCATTTACCTTATACTATGTTGCCTCTTCCAGGTCATGTTGAGTTTTAACTTCTTTCAAGAATGATTCCATTGTATCAGAAATTAAAACCTTAAATTAAGCTCTACTTTATTTTCACATATCAGTGAATAAGGTGAGGGGAAACTGAAGTAAGATTTGGGTTTTCTGATTTTCAGATTTTAGAAAGAATTTTTTTCCCCTTCAGATCAGTTCAGTTCAGTTGCTCAGTCGTGTCCGACTCTTTGCGACCCCATGTATCGTAGCACACCAGGCCTCCCTGTCCATCCCCAACTCTCGGAGTTCACTCAGACTCACATCCATCCAGACAGTGATGCCATCCAGACAGTGATGCCATCCAGCCATCTCATCCTCTGTCGTCCCCTTCTCCTCCTGCCCCCATTCCCTCCCAGCATCAGAGTCTTTTCCAATGAGTCAACTCTTCGCATGAGGTGGCCAAAGTCCTGGAGTTTCAGCTTTAGCATCATTCTTTCCAAAGAAATCCCNCCCCAATCCCTCCCAGCATCAGAGTCTTTTCCAATGAATCAACTCTTCACTTGAGGTGGCCAAAGTACTGGAGTTTCAGCTTTAGCATCATTCCTTCCAAAGAAATCCCAGGGCTGATCTCCTTCAGAATGGACTGGTTGGATCTCCTTGCAGTCCAAGGGACTTTCAAGAGTCTTCTCCAACACCACAGTTCAAAAGCATCAATTCTTCAGTGCTCAGCCTTCTTCACAGTCCAACTCTCACATCCATACATGACCACAGGAAAAACCATAGCCTTGACTAGACAGACCTTAGTCGGCAAAGTAATGTCTCTACTTGTAACTAATCAAATATGTCAAACCTTAAAACTTAGGAAAAAACAAAACCATATGTCAGAGTCATAGTGGAAGTAATTATTATCAATACCACCATTTTACATCAAAAGAAGACCTTTGCTTGGAATTGTTGGGATGGAAACCACAGAATATTTAAAAGATAATTAGATCAATTTTACAGTTTTAATAAACTTTAAGAAATGTAATTTTTATAAGCATCATAAAATAGACATTTCAGCTTGTATATTTACATGACATTTTAGGAAAACATTATAGCATGATCCCGCTATAAATTCTCTTGGGTTAATTTTTCTGCTTATTCTCTCAATGACTGGTTATTACTTAACTATTAAGATGAGTGAATGGTGGATTGATACATCTTTTTTCTTCTATTGAGCAAGTATTAGTATGTTTAAGTCTATATGTGCCAGACACCAGAAAATAGCGATGAACAAAGCAGATCCCATGCCTTCATGAAATATACGTTCTAGAGAAGAAATCAAGTAAAATGATAACAATAATGATAATAACAAAGAAGCATTTTAGGTGCTTTAATTAGTAGTAGCAGTGGTGAAGGTGGCGATGGTGGTGATGTTGATGGTAGATTTATGGAAGGGGAAGGCGTGACTGAAGGAAATAATCTAATCGGCTTTGCTGGCTATTGCTCATTCTACTTTAGCCATACTGGCTTGCTGAATGTTCCTTGAGCATATCAAGGGCATATTCCTGTTTTAGGACCTTTGCAATGGCTGTTCCTTCTTTTTGAAATACTATTCCCCCCACATATATTCCCTCATCTCTTTCTTCTATCACCTTCTCAGCAGGAATTACCCTGGTCACCCAATCTTAAATAGCAACTCTCACACCTTCATCTCCCTCTTTCATCCCTTAGCACTTATCACCTGTAACAGACTATATAATTATTTATTTTTTTCATTTGTCTCCTAGTAGAATATAAGCTTGGTATGTTCAAAAATCTTTGTCTCAATCGTTTACTGGATGATTTGTTGTTGTTCGATCCCTAAGTCATGTCCAACTTCTTGGGATCCGCCCCTCCTTGGACTGCAGAACACCAGGCTCCCCAGTCCTTCACAGACAAACTCATGGAGTTTGTTCAGATTCATAGCTATTGAGTCGGTGATGCTATCTAACAATCTCGTCCTCTGCTGCCCTCTTCTCCTTTCGCCTACTGTGTGTTAAATGCCTATCACGTGTTATGCAGGCTTCCCAGGTGGCTCAGTGGAAAGAATCCACCTGGCAATTCAGGAGACCCAGGAGATGTGGGTTCAATCCCTGGGTCAAGAAGACTCCCTAGAGAAGGAAATGGCAAACCACTCCAGTATTCTTGCCTGAAAATTTCCATGGACAGAGGAGCCTGGCAGGCTACAGTCCACAGGGTTGCAAAGAGTCAGACATGACTAACTGAGAACACACACAATATGAAAAATATATTTATAGAACCAAAAATTAAAATCATTCAAGAGCCATAGCACTTTAGAGTTGTTCTGCCTCTACCACTTTGCAGCTTCTAGAAGTATTTCCATAACTACATAGGGCACTAATAGATTCTTAACTAAGATCTAGACATTTAAAATGATTTCGTTCTGTTCAGTATACTAGGTTTTGAAAGATAATGGCATGTCTAAAATATTTTAGAAAGATTTCTTTGGAAAATTATTAAAGTTTAAATGGTCTAGGAACAAGGGTACTTCAAACTTCAGTTGTATGAGAAATTTTGTTAATTTTAATAGCTTATGGCTTAAAGATGCCAGATAAATGAATTTTGCTAGGTCACAAACTTTCAAGCTAAAACTCCACATTACAACAAAAATGTGAAATGCTTTGAATATTGCAGGCAGTTATGTTTACTACCACTGACAATTGAAAAGCAGAAAAATTCTGTCTAGAGCTTTCTACTTCTTACATAAGAAAAAAATTTTTAATGACTCAGTCTCAAGAGAGTGAATGGCGACAGACTCCGCAAATTGAAGATAAAACCACAGTACATGCACTGTGGGAAGTACCAGAGGGTCAGTGGCTTTGCTACTTTTGGCACTGCAAATATTTTGGCTCAAATCCAGCCTCACACTCTGTAATTAGAAAGAACATTGCAGCTTTCAGTCTACAGCCAAGCCACGTATCCTTGTGGTCTGTCTCATGAAGTTTCCATTGCTATTTGCACTGCAATCTCTCATATAGGCCACCATGGTAGGGAGTATATATCTCTGTTGATCTTAACAGAGGCAGTAGAAAAAGGAAAGACTAACAGTGCCTTTCAATCAAATAGTCTTGTTTCTCCAAAGAGTATCTTTAGAATACTACATACAGGGCATTTCAGTCAAAATAAATAATGTAATTTCAGTAAACACTGATTCTTTAGTTAGAGTCAATAGATCCCAGGAAGACCATGAGGGTATTCAAAGGGCTAGTGAGCCTGCTGAAATTATATCCTAGACTGTGTGTATATACATTTATCCAGGGAAAGAATCCAAAGCTTTCATTCTAAAGTATCAGTGATGCTCTCCTCCAAAAAAACCTTTTTTTTGTAGATTAAAAACCATTGTTTTCAACTATAATACAAGTCTAAGAAAATGTCCAGCGTTTGTCCCATCAGTTTTTTAAGGACAGTAGAATCCACCTCTCTCAGCATCACTCTCTGTCTGACTCATCTTCTAGTTAAGTATTAGCCAGATGGTCTCGGCCTTAAAATCAGTTTTAGACAATGGAGAAATTACAGGTTTTGGAAATAGCCTTTTGGAGTCACATCCTGGCTCAGCCACTAACTGGCTAGATGAGCTTAGTTAAATGAGTTAACATTTCAGAGCCTCAGTTGCCTTATCTGAAAAATGGGGTCAATACTAGTGCCTGCCTCACAGGGATGAAGTACTGGTCAAGGAGATCATGGAAGTGAGGTGCCTAGCATAATTACAGGTCCTGATTCTTTCTATAACTACCTCATCAGCTTTACTTTTCATAGGCTTTAATGATTCACTAATAAAATCCTTAATTTTGAATATTTTTTGTAATACAAATGGGGCTTCCCTGGTGGCTCAGTGGTAAAGAATCTGCCTGCAATGCAAGAGATCCAGGTTCTATCCCTGGGTCACGAAGACCCCCTGGAGGAAGGCATGGCAACCCACTCTAGTACTATTGCCTAAAGAATCCCGTGGACAGAAGAGCCTGGCACGGGATAGTCCATAGGGTCGTATAAAGAGTCAGATATGACTGAAGCAATTAAGCAGCAGCATAATACAAATATCTTTTCATTACAGTAAAAATAATTGCATTTTAACTGACCTGTATCAATCATTATCAGTATTCAAACTTTAGACACCAGTATTGTGATGTTGTATGGTTGAATTCATTGTTTTGTTAAAAATTGAGTATGTTTGCATTTTCACATTGTGATGTTTTCGACTCCAAGATTCAAGGGAAAAAATCTAAGCTGTTCATTAAGTACAACAAACCATTAAAACATTATACCAATTTTTAGGCCACAATATGAAATTTTAAACTATTTGAATAAACATAAATAGATATATTGAGTTTATTTGCCAAGGAACCATAAAATGCATATAGTTTTATGGGCTATTCCTCTTTCTGAAGGAGGATTAAAAGCTATTAAGAAAATTAACAAATTTGATTGAAATGTTGTTCTTTTTTCCCACAGCTCTTGTAGTGAGATTTTTGACCAAACGGTTCATCTGGGAATATGATCCCACCCTCGGTAGGTCAAATTTTGTTTCATCCTCCTCTCTAATCAAAGTTTCGACCCGAAAGAGAGAATGACATTTTCTGTTGCAAAATTTTTAAGCATCTTGCAGCTGTTTGAGAAGTGCTTTATCAAATCACGCAAAGAGCCCTGTAAGAAGATGGATGGGTGTTGTACGCTGTCTGTGCTTAGAACTCTGCAGGATTTTAATGCATAGATGAAGAAATCAGGTCGAACCTGAGACAAGAAGGAAGTGCGTACAACGTGATGCTCTTCCATCAGGAAACGTAGCATCATTCTAGTGGGAGAAAGAGGATGCAGGGGATGTGGCTAATTGGGCATGGGAGAGAAGGGCATGGGGAGAAGAGAATAATAGTAATATAAAGCTTGTGAATGCTCATTTTGGGAAAATGTATAAATAAACTATGTTTTTTCCCCCTCTTCTCTCCAATGAATCTGATTTAAGCCTCTTTAAAATATAGAAAAGAAGTAAAAGTTGATATCTGTAGATCTTGAAAGTAGCAATAATATGATGGATGAAATATTCATCAAGTGTATTTTTTGTAGTCCAGAGCAGAGTCCTTACTGGTAATCTATTTAGTTCTTATCTTCAAAATAACACTGAAAATCCATGGGTTTCAAACTGAGCTAAATTTTGACTCTGAATTAAGCCTTTGAGTTTTTGTTTGTTGTTATTTGGGACCCTAGTTGGTTTTGTAAAGGTCAACATCATTGAAATCCACAGGAAGAAGGAAAGGCATACATCATTTTATTACCAAGCACAGTGTCCCAAACCAAGTTGGCCTTACTCAGAATGATGAAATGGGCAAAGATGATTCCCAGTTTCTTTTCTGTTTTTGTGTTTGTTACTACAAGTTTACACCATCCAGCTTAAAAGGGGGCTTTCTTTGCCCTTGTGAGCTCCTTTCATTGCTTTCACTCATTTATCCCACAAATATGTATTAAATGCCTCCTATGAGGCATTAGATGATTCTAGGTACTGAGGATAAACCAATAGGCAGAAGTGGAAAGCATGGTCTTTGTTAAACTTACAGTTTAGTGGAGAGAAGAGTCAGTAACCAAATATATGTCAAATAGTGATAAGCACCATGAAAGGAAACTGAACAGGAAAGGGGATAGAGAGTGATCTTATATTTTATCTAATTTCTAACTTTTTAGTCTATGGAATTCATTGTAGTGAGAAGTACAAAGTGATGGTGCAACATTTTTCCCAAAGAGTTGACCAACTGACTTACTAAATTATCTCCACCTTTCCCCCACTACTTTCAATGCTGCCTTTTAAAAATACATGGAATCATGTACACAAGGATGCAATTCTAGATTTGCTTTTCACATCCAATGCCAGTACCACACTTTTTTGATAATTGTATGTTCCTTAGGACATGTTGATACTCAATAGAGAAAGCCTTTCTTCTTTACTTTTTAACAAAATTATATTGCCTCCTATCTCTAGTTTATTCTTCCAGGTCAATTTTTAAAACTACATCATAGCATGAAATAATTTTTATTGGAATTGCATTAAAATTATACACTCCTTTGAGAAAATTCACAGCTTTATGATATTCATTCTTTTAATCTAAGCTAATAGCATGTCTCTACATTTATGAGTCTTCTCTGGTCTCACTTTTAAATAAAACGTTTTTCAACATCAATAATTTTTGACATGGTTTTAATATAGCCACAATTTAATCTTAAGATGATATATTTGTATCTAAAACATTGTACTTGGTTTGAAAAAAATCATTATCTATTGTTTACCCCATCTATGTAAATCCTTACTCTCCTCTTATAATTTAATTACTTATATAAGTTTTGTAAAGATTATAGCCCCTGAGAACCTTAATGATTTATGGGAGTTTAATAGAAAAATACTAATTTTATTTATCTATACCGGTACAAATCAACAAAAGGGGAAGCTTCTAAAAGATGATCTTAAAAATTTTTGAATGCTGTGTGAGATTTGTTCCAGTAACTAATGTTGCTTTTTAATTAGTCTTAGGTCAACCATTTTCCCTTTGGTTTTATTGCTTCTGAAAAACAAATGCTATTAATAGAAATCTCCTGCACCAATTATTTGTACCATGGGCTTCCTTCACTATGAATAATGAAACTTTATTGAGTGACCTTGTACTGTTCTGCTCAACAAGAATTGCAGCTGCTAGGCAACAAGGGGGCTCATCTGCCTTCAGGCGTATCAGATAGATAACTCACTCCCAGGTGAGGCTTTCATTCAGTCACCCTGGAAACTGGATGTGTGTGTGTGTGTGTGTGTGTGTATACACTCATATACAAGAAGTCACTAATGTTCTAGCCTACAGGAGTTCCAATCCATCTGATTCAAGATGAACCAAGCATTTCCTGGGCAAGCGTGCATGTGTGCTAATTCTCATCTGTCATGTCCTACTCTTTTCGACGTTATGGACTGTAGCCTGCCAGGTTCCTCTGTTCATGGGATTTCCCAGGGAAGAATACTGGAGTGGGTTGCCGTGCCCTCCTCCAGGGGATCTTACGGACAGGGATCAAACCTGAGTCTCTTGTATCTCCTGCGTAGGCAGGCAGGTTCTCTACCATTAGTGCTGCCTGGGAAGCCCTTCCTGGGCATAACTTCATACTATTAGAGAGTTTCAAGACCACCACCCCAAAGGAAAGCTACTTTTGAAAGCAAAGTAGCTTATCTGTAAAAACCATTTTGAATTCTGAATCCAGAGCCATCTTCAAAAATATAGTGCTGTTTTTCAACCTGTAACAGAATTTTTGCTCCATGAGAAACTGAAGACTCTGAACATCCTTCAGCATATTAACAGCCCTGGAATATCTATTGCTCTGAGATAATTCTGTAAAGAAATTGTTTGCTAGTATAAGCACAAATGATTTTCAAACTTTATTTATTTTTTTAAGGAGAGGAACTCTCATGGGAATTCCAGTTACAGATGGAGGGCTCAGAGGGTGAGGGAGAATTAAAAATTCTAGTGGCACTTCCATTTTCATATAAGAAGGAACTATTGTTAACATCCATGTGTTTTGAAGGATATAATCTAAGAAAAAGATCAGTCCTTGACATTGGACAATGTTATTTTTCCTTAAATTTTTCCCATTTCACCATGGACCAGTGAAATCTTTGTCTGAGGTCAGAAGTGGTCTGTGAATTGCATTTAAACACTACCCATTCCAGGTGGTGCTAAAGAATTTTCCTGCCAGACCAGGAGACACCAGAGACTCCAATTTGATCCCTGTATTGGGAAAATCCTTTGCAGAAGGAAATGTCAACTCATTCCAGTATTCGAACCTGGAAAGTCCCTTGGATAGCGGAGAGGAGTCAGACATGACTGAGCACATACGCGCACACATGCAGACACGCAGACACTGAAGGCTATAGAATTTGGGACTGAACCATCTCACCAAGAAAACTCCCTGCATGATGGAAGTGGCAGCAGTCTTCTGAGTGCAGAACAGCTTCTGTGTCCTGTTTAGATTCCAAAAGAGCTGAGTCTCTACCTCTCAGAGTCATATTACCTTCAGAAAATGCTGATCGTGGTAGAGAATAAAGACAAAGACTTAGATCATGTACAGTTGTGGTGTGTTTGTGTGCTTGTGTGTGTGTGCACACCTATGTGTGTTGGGGGCAGTTGGAGAGAGAGAGAGAGAGGGAAACTATTACTACTTAGGAGGCACTGTACTCTGTTTGAATGGATTAAGGCTCAGACACAAATGAGAGTGGGAAGTGGGAGACATATTGGACCCAGTGGTGCTCTGAGTTTGTGACTGGTTCTCCCTACCTGAATTACAGTTCCCTCTGATTGGAAAAACTCATACTAAGAAGGAGACACACTCAGAACAAATTGTCTCAATTGGATACTAAAGCAGAGGTTCTTAGCCAACTCTCAGAACTGGTTAATATTGGCACAGCAAGGAACTTTGAGATCATCACTTGGCAAATAATAAAACAAGTCCAACGAAGTCAGTTTATCCAAGATTACGTGGCTATTTTGTGGTTAGATCAGCAATAGAACTCCAGTTAGTACAATTCCCACTCTAGCACAAATCAACATTACTAACTGTTGTTGCACTAGCCAAATGTCCATATTAATATGTTGAAATTTGTAAAAGAGCTAAATTAGTAAAAGGATTAATGGCATGAAACATTCCTCTGAGCGTCAATTTTTCTTAGTATGAAAAATATACTTCAGCTTATAAAATTATATGGAATGCAGGTTTTCAATCATGTATCTCTCATATACAGTGAACTTGAGATATATATTTAATAAGCCCAATTCCATCTTGGAGTTCCCTGGTGGCTCAGTCAGTAAAGAATCCACCTGCAATGCAGGAGACTGCCTGCAAAGCAGGAGACCCAGATTCAATCCCTGTGTCAGGAAGATCCCCTGGAGGAGAAAATGGCAACCTACTCTGGTGTTCTTGCCTGGAGAATCCCATGGAGAGAGGAGCCTGACAGGCTACAGTCCAGGGGTCACAAAAAATCGATCACAACTAAATCACTACCACCGCCAGCACCACAATTCCATCTTGAAACTAATGTTGATGTTGTTGTTCAGTCACCAAGTCATGTCCTACTCTGCAGACCCATGGACTGCAGCACACCAGTCTTCCCTGTCCCTCGCCATCTCCTGGAGTTTGCCCAAGTTCATGTCCATTGAATCAGTGATGCCAACTGTTGATCTTATAGTAACCAGTATTTGGTTCATTTTGAAATATCTCTTAAACAATCATCCCCTTACCCTTCAAGACAAAAAGACTAAAATGATAATTTTTTTGTGAGTATGAATGAAAAGTATTTCCATTCTCCATTTTTTCTTAACTTCCAGAATGAATAGTAGAGTTTCATTCCAACAGTACTAAGTGCATTTTTTAGAATTATCTTTAGAAAAGCTAGCACATCGATGTACATTTTACCTCTGTAAGCAATATTTCCACTGTTTTACATGTAGCCATGAATTCCTAATGAGAGAGAGAGAAGGGACTTAAAGAAAATATTCTTCCAATGGCGTGAAACCCGTGTTCAGCTTAGATGAAATCACTGCTGCCTCCTGCTGATGTCTGTGGCCGACATTCCCTCATTTCCTGCCTTTCATCGTTTTCATTTCAGTTAACAAACAGCCAAAGAATCACACAACTTCATACCATTTTCTTTATATTTTATTCCCCCCTACTGTGGCCTTCTGTGGTTGAAATACATATCCTATTTAGCATGGAGGCAACTCAGAAAAATGTCCCTGTCTGTCAGACAACTTGTGGTGCAAAGAGATGGACTAAAGCCCAGAACTCTGTTTTCCAGGCTCCAGGGCTGATGCCAGTCCTTTGAAAGGGAAAGCAGTACAAAGGTCACGGCAGAGCGGTGGAGAGAGAAAGAAAAAGGGCACGGATCCTAGCATGTGCACAGCCCTCTGAGCTTCTCCTCTTCAGACTGGAGCCCAGAAGATGAAAAGGAAATAATTGAGAGAACACTTAGAAATGAGTAGTGGCTGTCAGTGGTATTTTAGCACATTCAATTATATAAAACTATAATCTCCCATTTAACATAACAGAGGGGAGTGGAATGATCTAGAATTGAAAATCATACATACGCTGTAAAGATTACATATTACAGGAGAATGATGATACTGGAAAATACATTTATTAAAATATGTTGAACATAATCTTTTTTTTTTTAATTTGACTTTACAGTACTCTATTGGCTTTGCCATACATCAACATGAATCCACCTCAGGTGTACACAAGCTCCCAATCCTGAATCCCCCTCCCACCTTGAACATAATCTCATTTTCATTTTTTTGATTGACAAATAGTGACTTACAAAAGTATATTAGTTTCAGGTGTACAACATAGTGATTTTATAGATTACACGCTGTATAAAGTTATTATAAAATATTGGTTATATTCTCTGTGCTGTACAGTTATTTACAATAGCCAAAATAAAGAAGGAACCTAAATGTCCACTGACAGATAAATGGATAAAGATGTGAGATATATACATGTACATATGCAGGCAACGGAATATTGCTCAACCATGAAAAAAGAATTGAATCTTGCCATTTTCCACAACATCAATGGACCTACTTAGTGAAATAAGTTAGACAGAGACAAATATTATATCCTATAACTTATATGTGGAGTCTAAAAAATAATAAAACAAGCATAACCTCATTTTAAACTTTTATTTTTCAGAAAATAAATCTGCAGTGTGTCATGCCTTTGTGAATGATCATTACATACAACTGATGGCTAGGTTACACTGCTTAGCTAAGCTTCCTTTCTGTGGCTTATATTTTGAGTACGAGATTATATTTACAGCAAAGTAACATAAAACTGTGGTCAAGAAAGAACTGTAAGATAGTTGATGAGTTGAAGAAAGAAACATGAGATAGATAATAGATAATAGGTAGGTAGATAGATTATAGGAAAAAATAAAAGCAATGGCTTACCGGTTGCCCTGGTAGGAAAGAAATTTCTAGGTTTTTTTAGTTGGTTGATTGGTTAGTAACTTGAGTACTTCAGGGGCAAATAATTGAGTTAATACTTAAGTCAATCATGCTGCTCTGTTCCTAGCACCATGTCATACGTATGTAAAAGCTTTCTATTTCTTCGCTTTATTTTTCCTGCATCTCCTATTCTGACACCATTGCTTTCCTCTGTTCCCAAAGGCATATAATCTAATACAGTTGATACTTAGCACAGTGGTTCAAAGTCTAAAATCCCAAAGCCAGTCTTCTGAGCTCCAGTCTTAACTGTACCATTTACCACTTAACATCTGTGTGACCTTCAGCAACTTATTAAATGTTGCTGTGCCTCAATTTCTTCACATAAAATAGATCTGATAGTATTACATACTTCATGAAATATTTCTAAAGAATAAAAAAGTTAACATGAGTAAGGGATTTAGAACAGTTTGTGTTCAAAGGGTAAGCAGTATGTGTTAGTTATTACATATTTTTTGAAAAAAATTCTATATATGCACATATTTTAAATTTGTATACATTTTATCATGCTATATAGATCTACCTATAGAGGTACTCATGATATTTCTTTAGTTCTTTAATGTGTTAATAGCACTGATAGTTATAAACACTTTGTATTCCTGAAATAAACTCTACTATTTTATGATGTATTTTTCTTATCATACTGTTGGATTCAACTGGATATTACTTTTATAGAATTTTTGAATCTATGTTCAAAAATGAACCTACATTTTTTTTCTTTTTCTCTTCTCATTACTTTTCTAGTATTTTTTGTTGAAATTCATGTAGTAGGTAGCTATCCTTTCTTTTGCCCCCATAGAACAACTTGTTTAATATTTAATAGAAATCTATAAAGCCAACTGGGGAGTCATTTTTTCTCATAAGAAATCTATAGTTAGCATTTAAATTTCACAGGCTATTGATGTAGTTAAGTGTCTTATTTCTCATTGTACCAATCTGTGCATTTTTTCCTCAAAGAATTAATCAGGCTTTGAAATTTGTTTAGTATACAGTTCATAACGTTATTTTATTTCTGTTTCATCAGAATGTGTAATTACTTCCTATTTTTATGCTCATTTTTGTTTGCACCTTTTCTCTTAATTTACTAGTTAGTTTTCTCTGATCTTTACCTCTCCCCCACCTACTTCTTTTAAGTTTTTCAAGTGCCATGCTTTGCTTTTGTTAACCTTATCTATTATTTTTTCTGCTATTTTCTCTTTTACTTTTCTCATATCTTCTTGAATTTGTTTTCCTCTTCTAATCATTGAGTTGAATAATTTGTTCACTTTTTTTCTGTTCTAAATACCTTTTTATTATATCATCATTTGGAATAATACAAGCACATTAACTCCCTCAAACCTGCCTCTGGTCTCTTCCCTCATCTCCACCCTGGTATTTTGGTGTTATCTAGAATTGTGGTTCTGAATTGCTTCTGGTATAGTTTTGTCGCTTTACTTGACTCCATTAAGATCTTGAATTCTGTTTTGCTGTTGAAAAGTCCAGTGTCAGTCTGAGTCACATGCTTTTGTAGGTGATGGACTTTTTTCCCTCTAGATCTTTAAAAATTTTCCTCTTTGTCATTGATATCTTTACATTTTGTTGTAATAGGTTGAAATTGGGCCTTTTCCCCTTGTGTGTCCTGTCAGTCGTTTTTTATAACTTTTATTTATTGAAGTATAGTCGATTTTCAATGTGTTAATTTCTGCTGTCCGGCAAAGTGATTCAGTTATACATATCTAAACATTCTTTTTCATATTCTTTTCCCATTATGGTTTATCACAGAATATTGGCTATAGTTCCCTGTGCTATACAGTAGAGCCCTGTTGTTTATCTAATCTATACTAACAGTCCTTTTAATGTGAAGTAGTTCAGTGGCTCTAATCCTGGGAAATTCTCAGTTACTACAGCCTCAGCTTCAACTATTTTCCACTCTTCTATGTATTTTATTCTCTGAGGCTCATTTTATAGGAGAAAATAACACGTCTATTTCTTTTATCCATACCTCTTATATTTTGCTTTCATATTTTCCTTCTTTTTATCACTTACTAGTACTTTCTGGGAGAATGTTTCACCCTGAACTTCATCAACTCAGTCAATCACGTATTGAGTGCTTTATGTCATTTGTTTCGTTTTCATATAGAGCAACACCATTTTAATGCTTGGTTTTCATTTCATGTCAGAACCCTCAGAGCCACCTAGTGGTTGTATTCTTCCTGACTTCTGACCCCAGCAGAGCTTGAAGATTACTCTGATACTGTCTTGAAGTGAAAGTGTTAGTCTCAGTCGTGCCAGACTCTTTGCAACCGCTGTAGACTCAATAGCCCTCCAGGCTTCTCTGTCCATGGAATTCTCCAGGCAAGAATACTGGAGTGTGGAGCCCTTCCCTTCTCCAAATGATCTTCCCAACCCAGGAATGGAACATAGATTCAATTACAGGCAATCTGTCCTGCATTGCAGGCAGATTCTTTACTGTCTGAGCCACCAGCCTCCAACTGGTACGAAGCAGCCTTTCTGCCTCAGCTTTGTTCTCTCTCTCCCTCGGTCCTCTACTGTGGGTGACCATTCCTTACCAACCCCTGAACACACCGCACGGGCCCAACCACCTTCTACCACCCCAAGGGTTCCTCCTAGCTTTGCACAGTCGTTTTTTTAACATGAATAGCCATCTGCCTCCCTCTAATATTTAATACATTCCTAGAGTGGAGGTCTAGATGGAAATGAGCAGCTCCTGTCTGTCTGCCATCTTGTCAGGAACAGGAATTAACATGATTCCATAAACTGTATTTTTAGAAGTCTCAAGGTAGAATGCCCTTATGGAAATCACTTTCTCTTTTTAGGATGTAGAAGTCTCATTTTAGAGAGAAAATAGTATTAGAAAGCTTGCCTCACAGGAGAATAAAATAATAGAAAAAGGGAATCTCCCACGCTGTCTCCTGAACATCTGTGGATCCCATTAGAATCTGTTACACCCAAGAACTTGAGTATAAAAATGGTACCTTCTTCCACCCCTTAGGCTGCACGTTTTTTTAACGCTCTGGAAACAGGTATACATTGGAGAATAATTTATAATTTCAAGGATCAAATCTAATTACGCATTTATTTAACATTTTACCTTCGTTTTGCTCATTCCCTCAGAATCAACCTACCGACACCAAGCAGCCATTGATGATGAAGTTGTCACCATGGAGATACTAGATACTGCTGGGCAGGTGAAAAAGGAATTCAGCTCTAATATTTCTGGATAAATAAAAACGAGATGTGCATAATATGAACATAATTAAGACACTTTTCTATAGTTAACTAATGATGCCTAAAGGCTTAATTATCTAGTTATGCTTTATATTAGTTTATTTGCAATAGCTTATACATGTGTCCTTTATATAAATTACTCAGTCCTCCAAGAGGTTTTTGAAAATACCCTAACATTCATATGCTATCATCTAGAGTATAATTGCTCACCTCTATTATGGGGAGGTCACAAGATATTAATATTAGGTTTTCATGGTTAAATATGTTTTTAAATACTCTGATCAAGTTAAATATATATCTTTACTGGAGAAGTTCTCAGCACCTTTAATATGCTTATATATAAATCGAATCTTAAAGAAATCTACAATATTTATATTCTCGACTTATATAACCTTAGAATCTTTTTTCAGAATACTTTAAGACTCTTTTCTGTAATATTCTTTCTAAACCTCATCACATCAGATTAAAAATTTGAGCCACATCACTGAACGCTAACAACTTATTTTAAAATGAAACTAATATACATTTGCTTTGCAGCCAGTCAGTTCTGAAATTATAAACAGTTTATAGGAAGGCTTGGTTCCCAAGAGATGAAAGAAGTGAAAGTGAAAGTTGCTCAGATGTGTCCGACTCTTTGCAACTCCGTGGACTATACAGTTCATGGAATTCTCCAGGCCAGAATACTAGAGAGGGTAGCCTTTCCTTTCTCCAAGCGTTCTTCCCAACCCAGGGATTGAACCCAGGTTTCCTGCATTGCAGGTGGATTCTTTACCAGCTGAGCCACAAGGGAAGCCCTCCCAGGAATATTGGTGACCACTAAGAATGAGAGTTAGGAAGCTAAAGGATATGGTGCTTTTCAGTTTCTACTTGATAAAACTATTTAATCCAAGAAATATATTTGCAGCTAGTTATACAGTTTTCCTTCTCATCACTACCTGCTCCCTATATATGCTGTCACCTTCTGGTACTGATTCTAAAGAGAGAGAGAGCAGGAAAATACATGCCTGGAGAAGTCATTTGAGCCTACAGTGGCAATACATTTTCAAATCACACCTGCTTCAGAATGCTTTCAAATGCTACCTTCTTAAGAAGGAAGGATCACCCCTTTTGAGAATCACTGCAATTGAGTTTCTATCATTATTGAAACTGCATAATATATCAAAGGTGCTGAGATAGAAAATGAAGCCCAAATCCCTTAGCTTTTACTTAGACTCTATATAATTTTTCACTTTTGTTTTGGTGGCTAATTGTCTCTAATCTGAAGAAAAGAAGATTACAAAACAAAATCAAAACCATTCACTAATTCATGCCTCTAATTCTGATCTCAGAGGATGGGGTAAGGTCTACTTGTTTATTACCTGTTGGCCAATTGTTTAATTGTGATGAAAAATCTCAGAGGCAGTGTGCTCAACTAGGAGGATAATTTCTTTATAGTCCTTGCAATTACACATTTAATGACGTGGCAAGAAAAAGTTAGAATCACAAAGTTTGGTTTCGCGCAGTTAGAAAATGTTTAGTTCCCTAAGTTATGCTTCTGTTCCAAACTGAGAGGGCCAGCTGGTTCAGGCAGTCTACCAAGAATTTCCAACGCTGCTGAATGTAAGGAATGGTTGTTAAAGGATCACTGTTAACAACTGCAGCATCTATACACTGCAATTATTTCCAGGTCTCCCGACTGCTCTTTTTTCCCTGCCAACAGGAAGACACCATTCAGAAGGAAGGACACATGCGATGGGGGGAAGGCTTTGTGCTGGTCTATGACATTACTGACCGAGGAAGTTTTGAGGAAGTGCTGCCACTTAAGAACATCCTGGATGAGATCAAAAAGCCCAAGAATGTGACTCTCATCTTGGTCGGAAACAAAGCTGATTTGGACCACTCCAGACAGGTCAGTACAGAAGAAGGGGAGAAGCTGGCCACAGAATTGGCATGTGCTTTTTATGAGTGTTCTGCCTGCACTGGAGAAGGGAACATCACCGAGATATTCTATGAGCTGTGTCGAGAGGTACGTCGCCGGAGGATGGTCCAGGGCAAGACGAGGCGACGCAGCTCCACCACGCACGTCAAGCAAGCCATTAATAAGATGCTCACCAAAATCAGCAGTTAGGCAGCTCCGTCCTTGGGAAGACCCTGCTCAGGTGGGCTTGGGTAATTGGAAACATTTTGTTGCCCTTTTTCTTCCTCCAAAGAAAAGAAGATACTACATTCCTTGTTCTGACTCTGGGAAAAGTTTGGGCTTCCCACTGGTCCCAGCCTTCTGTATGTTGGGAAGTTTCAGAGTGTTTTAATGCAGTTTCAGTGCTGACAATTTCTCTTTTGCTTGCTTTATTAAAATATGCTCTATTGCAGTTTGAACATGTAATCACTAGATTCTAAAATGGCTGGGTTCATATTAAGCTATTTTTAGGCATCTTCACCTTGCTTCCATAGGTTGAATTCTTTTCAAAAACGTTTTAAATTGTATTCCTTGTCAAAACCTACAAGTGATCATCCTAAAAATCTAAGATAACAGAAAATACAGGGCTTCCCAGGTGGCCTAGTGGTAAAGAACCTGCCTGCCAATGCAGGAGACATGTTTGTTCGATCCCTGGATTGGGAAGATCCCCTAGAGGAGGGCATGGCAACCCTCCAATATTCTTGCCTGAGAATCCCATGGACGGAGGAGCTGGGTGGGCTACAGTCCATAGGGTCACAAAGAGTCGGACACGATTGAAGCGACTTAGCATGCATGCACGCAATAGAAAACACAGTAAGAGTAGCTGAGACGTTGTACTGAAGAATAGAGCCTTAGTTTCTATTTGAAGTGAGGCTTTTCTGAATGATCTTAAACCAGTTTTTCTTTAACCTTTGTTCTGTTCTTAAATTCAAACATGCACTCACGAAGTTTTCCATTGTCATAGAGAGTTTCATTTCAATTTGAGTTGACTGTCTCCTTGATCTGTTTATTGATCATTGCATCCTAATTATTCTTCTGTGATTCCAACAAGACTTAACTATAACAGAGACAGCAGGACCCCTCATTTCAAATCTGCCAGGCCATTTCTCATCAAGCCCAGGGTGAAATAAAGACAAAAGGAATTTTTTCACCACTTTATTGAATGCTAATAGAGGATTAGAATTAGATTATAGGATCCTAATAGAGGATTTAGAATTGGATTCTTAATAAATTAGATTTATTCACTTACATTTCTATGTTTATCATCTTAGCAGAAAGACAACATTCAAATAAACAGGGCAATTAAAAATGATGCTTAACTACTCTTCTGTTGGGGAGCCCAGGTTCTGTGCCAGGCACAGTAGAAGAATTAGCCTCTGATTCATTTAAACTGGCTACATGGCTTCTAATATATTGGATAAATTAATTCACTTAGAATTCAGAAAAGAGTGGTTAGGGTTCACTATACCTGAATAAATGTGTAAAAACAGATTCTTATATTGTGAAACAGTCTATAACTGCTAAAGCTTTATGATTATTTTTTCCTCTATTATGCCCCCATATATTAAGACTTGGGCACTTTGTTTTAGAAGAAAATATATATCTTTTACATATGTGTGTATTTATAAATGCATAGATATATGTATAAAACTTTGTAAGAGTTGAAGGCTTTAATTCACCAAGGCATTTGGACAACTCGGTGTAATTGACTATTTTATGTGAATATAATAAAAAGCATAATTTTCATATTCTGTCACATTCAGGTAGTCTTTCTTGTGGTAGCATAAGTTTGCCATTTTAGGAGAGATTTTGGAAGACTATTGGATTGCAGAGTTGATGACTTATTGAGTGTGATGCAAAGAAATAAGCATGTGTTCATAATAATCACTACTATTTTTAGAGTCCTTACATGCTGTTGTAGGCCCTTCATGTCTTATCTCATCATATTCTCACAATACCCCTTTGCAAGAGATCATATTATGGTCACATTTGTAAGGATGAAGATATTGAGCCAAAGGGAAAACAAGTTTGCACAGCTATTTAGTGGGTAAAGCTAGGATTTGAACTCAGAGAGGCAAAGTCAGATTGTAAGCCTACACTGTGATCCACCATAGTGTCTTAGTAGACTTATTCTTGAGTCATTAGTCTGAAGAAACAGAAAGGAAAAAATTTAGGAGAGACTTGTTTTATTCATAGGGCTTCCCTGGTGGCTCAGTGGTAAATAATCCACCTGCCAATGCAAGAGACAGGGTTCCATTCCTGGGTCAGGAAATCCACTGGATACAGAAATGGCAACCCACTCCAGTATACTTGCCTGGGAAATCCCATGGAGAGAGGAGCCTGGCAGGCTACAGTCCATGGGATCACAAAAGAGTCGGACACAACTTAACAACTAAACAACAATAACAACTGTTTCAGTTATGCTTTCGTTTATTCATGAACACATATTTACAGATAAACTGGACATGTGACTTGACACATTAGTCCATCTAATGGTTTCTGAGCTGAACCTTGAAGAATACAGTTAACCTTTGAACAGTGGAGGGGGTTAGGGGTGCCAACTCTTCACACAGTTAAAAACCCATGTGTAACTTTTGACTTCTCCAGAACATAACTACTAACAGCCTACCGTTGACCGGAAGCCTTACCAATAATATAAACTGTCAACTGACACATATTTTGTATGCTTTATGCATTATATATTGTATTCTTACATAAATTAAGCTAGAGAAATATTAAGAAAATCATAAGGAAGAGAAAACACAGTTACAACACTGTACTGTGTGGGCTACAGTCCACGGAGTCACAAAGAGTCAGACACAACTGAGCAACTGAACAACGTATACATGCACTGTGTTTATCAATACTATAAGTTTATGTCATATGTTTATAAAATGAATCATCTGTCAGTACATATAGAAATATAGCCTTCTGTGTTATGAAGCACTGTAGATGTTGTATGTATTATATTTGATGTCAACAGTGGAAAAATCTGTGAAAAAGAAATTTATATTTATTTCATGCATTGATAATGAAGAAGCAGCAATATGATTCCTTTATAGTAGCCTAGTGTAATCAATATGATTGCTTCATGTTGGCCTAGCCTGTGCACAATGAATGACTCCATTATAAATTTTGTATTGTGTACAGTATTACAGTCAAATTCATAACACAGTATTGGAAATTTTACATTTTTCAAAAACCTCCTACCCATGACAATAAGCTGATACATAGTTTCTTCAATTTGGGGAGAGTGGTATACTGTACTGTAATATGATTCTTTGAAAACAAAGTTATAAATGGTAAGAAAACTAACACATTATTGATTTTATAGTAAATATCACTCACCTTATACCTATATGATCCCCATATCTACATATTTTTAAGGTATTCATGTCATACCTTTTTCTTAATTTTTCTATATTTCTAGGCTATGTGTTTTATCCGCAAGTTTTTTCAAATTGTCACAAACCTCCAAAAAACTTTCCAATGTATTTGTTCAAAAAAATATCCACACATATGTGGACCCATGCAATTCAACCCTATGTTGTGCAAGGGTCACCTGCACATACAAGTTATCTAGGAAAGAAAGATGGTAAAAGTATCTAATCAACACGAAACCAAAATATGGAGACATGAAAGGTGATGGTAATGTAGTAATTATGAGTTTAGAGAGCCACAAATATCATTCTCCAAGAAGAGAAAAAGAAGGTGAGGAGAGAGAAGGGATTAAGAGAAAGAAGAAAAGATAAGGGATTCAGAAGTAAAGAAAGCACGTCACATCTATTCATAAAACTACAAGTTTAGGTAACTACATGTTAAAGGACCAAATAGGTAACTTAGCTGTGACTCATTTTCAGTAATGTCCATTTAGGTAGGGCAGGGAAAATGAAAGAGAAAATTTGTTTTTAAAATGGCATCTTCTAGAAATACAATCTCTTTCATTCTCTCATGTTATACTTGGGGATGAAACTCAGCCAGTGCCCATTAAGAATATGCTGCTAAGGAGACCTACTGTAATATCTGGATGCTCTCCTAGGTCAAACACTAATGAAGTGAACTTTAGAGTCCCCAATACCAGCATCTTCCTTAGCCAGATGTATACAAATCCAGACCTGTTAAAACGCAGAACTCCTGGCAGAAGTCCCAACTGGTAATTACAGAAGAACTTGAGATTGCACAAATATAAATTAGTTATTCCTCTCATGCCTCAGGCTTCTCTACAAATGAATATTATAAACACATTGGTTCTTTTACACATGACAGAAACCTGTGTATTCTTGAACAGTAATAATGGGTTGTTATTACCACACTACCACTACCGATATCTGCTTTCTTGTAATTGTTTTTCTTTCAACAGTCAAAAGACTTTTTTCCGTATATTGTGTTTGTACTCATATGACTCACAGCACTGAGAAGGCAGGATCTTTCTTTTAAATAATATTTAAAAGACATAGACATAGATAAACACAACATCTTGCATTCCAAGTGTGGTAACAATCAAGCTTTTTTATGAAAATAGCCTCTGTCCACTTTGAGGATAAGGAAAGTAGTCAATTCATTGGGCCAAATTTAATCAAAGTAAAGTTGAATTAAGGGTAAAGTTGTTGAGCTAATCACTTATTGGGAGAGTCTGAGAAGAAAAAGGACAAGTAATTTTTTTTTTCTCCATAGGTTTGGCATGTTACATTTAGCGAATTCTGTATTCCCATATATATGGGTCTGTTTGGAGACTGTTCTGTTTCATTGGTCTGTTTGTTCATGTCTAGAACCATTGTATGTTAAAATTTGAGCCCAATAATATGTAATAATTACTCCTATTATAATATGATTTTTTTCAGAGAACATATGCTCTTTATTTTCATGTAAAATTTTGTGTTCACCCTGAATTATGTACAATAATAAGAGTGGTAAAATAACTTCTTTGTGACTGGAGTAGTGATACTCCCTGAGGTGATCAAAATTAAGAATAAATTTTTTTATTTGGGCATTACTGTACTCTGGGACTATGTAACTATTTGGTCTAAAAATAGAATCAGAAGGAAGATTTTCTGTTTGTGCTTAGAAGGTAGTGTCTATTTTTCCCCAGCCTTACTAAGATATAAGTAAGTTTAAGGTGTACAACCTGATGATTTAATGCATGTGTATATTGTGACCACAATAATATTTCTTATCATGTTTATCACCTCACATAATTACCTTTTCTTTTTTAAATTTAAATTTGTTTATTTTAATTGGAGGCTAATTATTTTACAATATTCTATTGGTTCTGCCACACATCAACATGAATCCGCCACGGGCGTACACGTGTTCCCCATCCTGAACCCCCCTCCCACCTCCCTCCCCGTACCATCCCTCCGGGTCATCCCAGTGCACCAGCCCCAAGCATCCTGTATCAACACCTTTTCTTTTTTGTCGTGAGACTACTTAAGGTTTACTCTCTCAGCAACTGTCAAATACAGTATTTTTAACTGTAGTCATCATACTGAATATTAGATTCCCTGAACGTATTATTTTATAACTGAATGAGTGACTGGAACTTTGTACACATTGACCAAAATCTCCTCATTTTCCCTATTTCCCATCCTTGGCAACCACCATTCCACTTTGGTTTGGCTTTTTTAAAGATTCTAATGTAAGTGAAATCACATGATACTGTCTTTCTCCGACTTATTTCACTTAGCCTACTACCCTCAAGGTCCATCCACGTTGCTGCAAATGGGAAGATTTCTTCTTTTGCCTGGTGAAATAATACTCAGTAGTGTACGTATGCATCTCCTTTTCTTTGTTCACTTATCTGTCGATGGGGACGCTTAGGTCCTTAGATCCCCAGTGTAAGGCCCTTTCAAGATCTCCAGGGGTGCAGACAGGAGTGTTTTCTGCAGGGTTCCTGAGCCATCAGGATTGTTTATGGACTCTGGCTGGAATGGACTGGAGCCCAGGTACAAGACCCTTTCAGAGTTTGCATTCGGACTAAGTTTCAGAGGCTTACCTTTGGGGGTTCTCAGACTGTGGTCAAGAGGGGCTGGAAGGGGTTCATGAGCCTTTTCTGTTATCCAGTGCACAGGTGGACGTCACTCCTCAAGGCTTCGTCGGTATCTGGTGCTGGTAACAGACCCAAACCCAAAGAGTCTGTAGCTGAGTTCTTATGGGTATGGAACTGTTTGTCTGTAGGCAGGACCTCATTTCACAAGTCAGCCATATGGTGGTGAACTGCCTTCTTAAAATGGCCCTCAGTCTTTGACTATACTTCAGTTTCACAACCTCCAATCTGGATCCCAAAGCTCCCACGAAGACACTTTTGTCCATGTGAGTGCTGTGTGTTCAGTCCTGGCCGACTCTCTGTGACCCCNGTTTTCAATTTTTCACCATTGAGGATAATGTTTGCTGTTGGTTTATCATATATGGCTTTTATTATGTTGAGGTATGTTCCTTCTATAGCATGCAGGATCTTTAGTTGTGGCATGTGAACTTCTTAGTCATGTAGTTACTAAGAAGTTACTAAGTAGTTACAGAGAACAGTGCCTAGTTCTCTGACCACAGGTCAAACCCGGGCCCCTGCAATGAGCACATGGATTCTTAGCCACAGGACCACTAGGAAAGTCCCACCATGCTGTACTTTACATCTCAGAATCTATTCATTTTATACCTGGAGTTTTATGTATTGACCACCTTCACTGATTTTTTCCACTGCCTCCCCACCCCCAGCCTCTGGTAGCCACCAGTTTATTCTCTGTTTCTATGAATTTGGATCATAGAAAATATGAACAAGATCATATAGTATTTGTGTTTCTCTGTGTTGTTTCACTTAGCATAATGGTCTGAAGTTCCCTCCATGTTGTTGCAAATGGCAGAATTTCCTTGTTTTTATGACTGAATAATACTCTATTGTAGGTATACCATATTTTCTTTAGCCATTCATCTGTCAGTGAATGCTTATGTTGTTTCCATGTCTTAGCTGTTATAAATAATATTGCAATGACCATGGGGGTACAGATATCTCTTGGATATGTTAGTTTCATTTCCTTCAGATACATATCCAGAAGTTGAATTGCTAGATCATATGGTAGTTCTATTTTAAATTTTTTTGAGGAAACTCAATACTGTTTTCCATAATGACTGTACCAATTTACATACACATCAACATTCACTTTCCCTTTTCTCCAGTTTCTTGACAATGCTTATTTCTCATATTTTTGATGATAGCCATTTTAACAGGTATGAGGTGATATCTCATTGTGATTTTGGTTTGCATTTCCCTGATGAATAGTCATGTCAAGGACCTTTTTATATACCTCTTGGCCATCTTTTATTCTTCTTTAGAAAAATGTCTATTCACTTCTGCCCATTTTTAATTAGATATTTTTGCTATTGAATTGTGTGAGTTCTTTATATATTTTGGGTATTAACCCCTTATCAGATACATAGCTAGTTCACAGTATGTTAATGTAAGTATTGATCTCTATGTCAGGGCTAGCAACTTTGACAAATCCTAGTCTGCTTTTGTACAGTCTGTGAGCTAATAATAATTTTTAAATGTTTAAATGGTCAGGAAAAAAAAGGAAAATAATACTTTGTGACTTGTGAAAATATATGAAATTCAGACTTTAGTATCTATACATCAAGCCATGTTGGAACACAACCACCATGCCTGTTTACTTATGTATTGTCAATGGCTACTTCTGTGCTATGAGGGCAGAGTTGAACAGTTGTGACAGAGACCATCTGGTCTACAAGACCTAAAATATTTATTCTCTTTCCCTTTACAGAAAAATTTTGCTGACTCCCACTCCAGTGGATTTAGAGACATAACCTGACACATCTTAACCCCCTTACCGAGAGATTCTGTCATTAGTAGAAGATCTAAGAGAGATGATCTGCATGACTTGAAATCAAGTATTGAACCTAGATTGGCTAAGTCTATAGGTACCTCTAAATCAGGCAAGATAAGGAGAAAGTTGTTCATTGAATGTTAGAAAAAGAATTAAAATGAGTATGATAAAGGATTATTTTGAAATAGTCATTTAGGATCTAAAATGGAATCCTAAAGGTCTAAATTGAGGAAAGCTGAGGGAGAGTATGGTATTAACATTCTGATGAACAGTGTCAAATCATAGAGTTAAAAAGTAACTCAGATTCACAAGAGAAGCAAACATAGGTAAGCTTTAATAACAATGACATTCCTGTCAGTTTGAAAACAATGCTTCCCCCAAGCTCAGGAGCTATGCCTTTTGGCTCTTAGGATTCTCTCACCATGGACTCCATAAAGTCTGTTGACTCATGAGCTGATATAAATGCTGGTGCCTGGATTTTGGAGCTCCAAACTCTAAAAAGACGTGGGACTGAGGGTTCTACAAAGATAACTGTGAGTGGGGAGAAATAGATGGACGGAAAATGGCCCTCAAAGCTGATATGTCTAAGCTGAGGAATGAAGACAAAGGAGCAAGCACACAGACTGGATGTGAAAATAAGCCTCACCACTTATTAGCCAAGTACTTTAACCGATCTAAGCTTCTTTATCTAAATTTTCTTATCTATGAAATAGAAATATCTCTTTAGGTGATTCTTAAAGGAATTAAAAGAGATAATGTCAAAAGAACTTTGTAAAACACAGATGTGGGACACTTGTTGATAGAAAGCCGAGCTGGGATAGTGATTATCCTCAAGTACTGAAGAAGTATTCCATACAGTTGTTGAATCTGTACACCAAACAAGGAGTTGCAGCCAAAACGGCCAACGGGGGCTTGCCAGGTTGCTCTGGCTCAGACTGAATTCATAAAGGATATAAGAGCACCTTTCTCGCCCTAAGGCATCCTCTGCCTGCCAGGACAAGCATCTACCCAGAAGAGGTATCTTTCCCCATTATTTTCATGAAGGTGCCATGTAGGTTTTGCACATTTGTATATAAATATACAGCAGCATTGTATATCAGTGGTAGTCAAGAGGATAATGCTAGACAGTTGTTTTATCCTCAATGGAGATGCAGTATTTGCTGAACTTGAAGTAAAGGAGAGCTCAGGCAAAGAGAAGCTCTGTTGATCTAGGAGAGCTCAAACATTAGACCACTTGGGGTGACAATAGAATATCCATCTTTGAAAAATCTTTTAAGACAAAATAGAAGATCTTCTAGATGTCTGCCACCTAAACATCTCTCCCAACGCTTTTTCTGGTTCTCTGATTCTCATATTATCCTGAGTTTAAAAGACTTTAAGCCTGCCCTGTGGCTTTTCCCTGGTTCACTTACCAGGAAAAATAAAAAAAATTGTTTCTTTTTCTTAGCTGGATTTGTATTTGTCAAATGCCAAACTGCATTGCATAGTAATAATAAGTTAAACAAAAATAGACAGGAAATATTTGAAACTTTTGGGAGTCTATAAATGTCTCGTGTCCTGTGCATAGAACTTCTTTACAAAATTTTTTCTGACATGTATTGCTTAATCCATTCAATTTTGTAACCTAGTCTGTAAGAATTCCTTCCCAAATGGCGATGCTTCCTCTATATTAGCATGAGGTTAGCAGTGAGCGATATAATCTGTCGACATCGACAGGGATAATACTGCCTGCTCTGAGCCAGGAGTTGAAATCAAAGCAAACAGGTAAGCGGTTGGCCTGAGCCAGCTGTACCTTCCAAAGATCCCAGCATGCTGATTTCCCTTCCATTTTTGGAAATGCTGCAGGAATTATAGCTGAATGTTTCTGTGTTGAAATAATGGCTTTACCCTCAGGACTACGTTATGCAGAGGACTCTATTTTCAATATAGTTTTGCAAACAGTGACCGTATCTGTATAAATTTGCCCCATAGAGAACCATCTTTTATTTTATTTTTTTCCAGTGATAGCAAATGGCCCACAAATGAATACTGCTTAAAATGCATTCATTGACTGAAGGAGTGCTCAAAACACTTCTAATATAGAATAGTTTACATTATAAAATACCTTTAAATGTTATGTAAGCTTTTATAACAACTCTGAGAGTCACAGACAAATATGATCCTCATTTAGCAGATGAGGAAATACACTTGGAAGGAAGTTAAATGTCAGAATCAGAATCATAAAAGTCAGTAGCTAAATCAAATTCACCCCATTACTCTTGGTCATTCCTTTTTATTGATATATGTATAATTTTATTTATGTATGTATTTATTGGCTGTGCTGGGTCTTCATTGTTGCAAGGGCTTTTCTCTAGTTGTGATGCACAGGCTTCTCATTTGTGGTGGCCTCTCTTGCTGTGGAGCACGGGCTATCGGGGCTACTGGCTTCAGTAGCTGCAGCACGTGGGCTCAGTAGTTGTGGCTCGCAGGCTCTAGAGCACCGGCCCAATAGTTGTGGTGCATAGGCTTAGTTGCTCTGCAGCATGTGGGATCTTCCTGGATCAGGAATTGAACCCATGTCTGGTCAGATGCTTTTGGGGCTACTCTTTCTGAATAACAAGCAGAAATAGAAGCTTATTTTTGGGTATTCTGAAAGGTAAATAAGGGGACACCACCACACGATCACACTGGATATTAGATTATATTAATTCAGTTAACCTCTTATTGCTACATTTTTTAATGTCACACAGTTTAAAAATTCTTTTCAAGGTCTTCTGCGTGGAACACAGGTTAAGATAGGAACTTCTTGACCTACTTTTAATTGTTCTTCATTTCTATAGATTTAAACCTCTAGAGGTAATTTTCAGTCTATCATCAACCAATTAAACTCCCTGTTCATACTGAAGAGCTGCCCTTGAGAAATTTAGAGTTGAGTCAGGGAGGCCGATTATATATATTCCAATTGGAAACTATAAGTGTAATCCCAATGTCTAAGGCTGCTAAACACAAATGTGAGTCCATTAACACACATATGCAAATCTTCATGGCTTTTGACTGCATGTCTAATTTCTACCAGTGTTTCTCTCCAAATAAATCTTGGGATTCCCACAGATGCATGCTTGGTTGTCTAAGACCTGGTCTTGGTTACTGAAGCAACAGTTGGTGACAAAGCCAAGATTCTGAATTCCTGGTTCTAACAGAGCCTCAGAGGTGTCTCTCTGATAGTGGAATACTGCTCGCCCTGAATGGCCACTGCCGGGCCTATACCTGTGACGACCACCAAGAGTACAGTTGGGTTATCCCTTCTAAGGGTTGAGAATACTTCTATAATTCATCTCCATCTGTGCAGGGGAGAGAAACAAACACACAATCTTTTTCAAACTCCTACAGAAGCAGTTTACCATGAGGGCTTGAGTCACTTTTTGATGCAGTGTCATCAGTAAAGGGTTCAGTTCAGTTCAGTTCAGTCGCTCAGTTGTGTCTGACTCTTTGTTACTCCATAGATCGCAGCACGCCTGTCCATCACCAACTCGCAGAGTTTACTCAAGCTCATGTCCATCGTCAGTGATGCCATCCAACCATGTCCTTCTCTGTCATCTCCTCCTCCAGCCTTCAATCTTTCCCAGAATCAGGGTCTTTTCTAGTCAGTCAGTTCTTCGCATCAGATGGCCAAAGTATTAGTTTCAGCTTCACCATCAGTTCTTCCAGTGGATATTCAGGACTGATTTCCTTTAGGATGGACTGGTTCGATCTCCTTACAGTCCAAGGGACTCTCAAGAGTCTTCTCCAACAGCACAGTTCAAAAGCATCAATTCTTCAGCACTCAGCTTTCTTTTTAGTCCAACTCTGATATCTATACATGACTACTGGAAAAACCATANCCCCTCCCACCTCCCTCCCCGTACCATCCCTCCGGGTCATCCCAGTGCACCAGCCCCAAGCATCCTGTATCAACACCTTTTCTTTTTTGTCGTGAGACTACTTAAGGTTTACTCTCTCAGCAACTGTCAAATACAGTATTTTTAACTGTAGTCATCATACTGAATATTAGATTCCCTGAACGTATTATTTTATAACTGAATGAGTGACTGGAACTTTGTACACATTGACCAAAATCTCCTCATTTTCCCTATTTCCCATCCTTGGCAACCACCATTCCACTTTGGTTTGGCTTTTTTAAAGATTCTAATGTAAGTGAAATCACATGATACTGTCTTTCTCCGACTTATTTCACTTAGCCTACTACCCTCAAGGTCCATCCACGTTGCTGCAAATGGGAAGATTTCTTCTTTTGCCTGGTGAAATAATACTCAGTAGTGTACGTATGCATCTCCTTTTCTTTGTTCACTTATCTGTCGATGGGGACGCTTAGGTCCTTAGATCCCCAGTGTAAGGCCCTTTCAAGATCTCCAGGGGTGCAGACAGGAGTGTTTTCTGCAGGGTTCCTGAGCCATCAGGATTGTTTATGGACTCTGGCTGGAATGGACTGGAGCCCAGGTACAAGACCCTTTCAGAGTTTGCATTCGGACTAAGTTTCAGAGGCTTACCTTTGGGGGTTCTCAGACTGTGGTCAAGAGGGGCTGGAAGGGGTTCATGAGCCTTTTCTGTTATCCAGTGCACAGGTGGACGTCACTCCTCAAGGCTTCGTCGGTATCTGGTGCTGGTAACAGACCCAAACCCAAAGAGTCTGTAGCTGAGTTCTTATGGGTATGGAACTGTTTGTCTGTAGGCAGGACCTCATTTCACAAGTCAGCCATATGGTGGTGAACTGCCTTCTTAAAATGGCCCTCAGTCTTTGACTATACTTCAGTTTCACAACCTCCAATCTGGATCCCAAAGCTCCCACGAAGACACTTTTGTCCATGTGAGTGCTGTGTGTTCAGTCCTGGCCGACTCTCTGTGACCCCGTGGACTGTTGCCTGCCAGGCTCCTCTGTCCATGGGATTTTCCAGGCAAGAATACTGGAGAGAGTGTCATTCCCTTCTCCAGGGAATCTTCTTGACCCAGGCATCAAACACACATCTCTTGCATCTCCTGCATTGGCAGGCAGATTCTTTACCACTGAGCCACCTGGGTAGCCATGTCAGATTATTGTTGCTGAGGGGAAGATATATGCGAGGGACAGCTTATTCAGTCATCCTGCTGATGTCACTTCTAAATAAGTTAATATTACTAAGTGTATGAATGGCAATGAAGCAAGATTCACTTTGGCACAGAAGGCACAGAGTCTTATTTTCAGTGTTAAAATTATATCATTCATTTGGCCATGATGAAGTAACAGGGACCAGACCAGATGTTTTTACATATTAAACAACTAGAAAGAATCAGACAAAATATTTGAAACAATGGTTTTCAGTCTTTGAATGACAAGCAGTACAGTATGATAATCCCTGAGAGAAGGGAAAGAATGAGGTAAACACTATAGTCGTTCCAGTTTCTTGCCAAATGGCAGGTTACAAGAAGTAATATATTTCAAAACAGAGCCTGGCAGTTGTACTAAGTTGAGACAAAAATCGGAGTTTGGGGAGGCTAAGTTGATAAGACCCTATTGGATAAAATGCCTAGAAAAGCTCAATGGTAAAGAACCTTTTCAAATCAGGAGGCACAAAAGATGTGGGTTTGATCCCTGGGTATGGAAGATCCCTGGGAGGGGGGAATGGCAATCCACTCCAGTATTCTTGCTGTGAAAATCCCAGGGACAGAGGATTCTGGTGAGCTTCAGTCCATGGGGTCCTAAAGAGTCTGACATGACTGAAGCAACTGAGTACAAGCACACACATGGAGAGATCTTCAGAAGGGTTCCTTATAGCCTTTGGCTGAGTATGGATCTTTGCATGATGAGAAAAAATTCCTCAAGTTTGGAGAAAAAAGCCCTGGAAAGAAATAGGCCAAAAATTGGGAGGTACATACATAGGGCTGACAATAGTATTTGTATTCCCCTGGCCAGGGTGAAAACACCTTATAATACACAGGGCATCAGGTAATACGCAGGACTTCAAAATCATATTGTGTTAATTATGAGTCTAAATTAGCCCTAGACCCAGCTGCCATAAGAAAGCTTAAAAGGATGTCTGAATTTTTTTTCAAACTGAGTCCAGGTAACTTGATTTTATTCTGGAATAATACCCAATTCACTATACAACGGTATACAACGAATCCTGTACTCAAGATAAAAATTGCAATGTCTGGCATCTAGTCAGAAATGACCACTTATGCTGGGAAATAGGAAAATATGATTCATAAATAAGAGAAAATTCAGTCAACAGGAGCAGACCAAGATATGACAGATGATAGCATTAAGAAACAAGTAACTTAGCTCTTCTAAATATGACACATATGCTTAAGAAGACAGAGACATGACCAGTATAAGAATAGAAATGAAAGATATAAACAAAGCTTAACTGTAACTTCTAGAGATTGAAGATATAGTATCTGAAATAACAAAACACTAAGATTAACACCAGATGAATTCCTAAAAAAAATCACAGGGGAATTTAATGACATAGTACTAGAAATAATCCAAAATAAAGAGAGGAAACAATAATAAACAAAGAATCAATGGCATCTGAAACAAACTCAAACAATCTAACACATATAATTAGATTCCCAGAACTAAAGGAAAGGGATGGTGGAATAAAGAACTATTTGAACAAATAACGGCTGCAATTTTCTCAAATTATAAGCTCCACAGCTCCAAGAAGCTCACTAGACATCAAGTAATGAAAAGCAGAGGAAACAACACCAAGGAACATCAAAATCAAATTCCTAAAAGACAATGAAAAAAAGAACATTTAAAAAGCAGCCAAGGGTAAGGATAGTAGGTGGAAACATGAGTACAGTGAAACAAAAGATGATAAAATGTAATTATATTATTTGAAGATGTGCAATGCTATGTTCAATGAGTATCATGTAAGCTTAACAACCATTTAAAACAAAAGCAAGAACAAAAACATAGATGTAGCTAATAAGTCAATAGTGTTTATAAAATGGAAGAAATACTAAATTCAAAAAAAGACAGAGGAAATAAGGAAAAAATAACAGATGAGCTAAATAGAAAACATGAGCAAGATGGTAGCTTTAAATTTAATCATATCTTTAACTATGTTAATTGTAACAAGTGGAATAGACCATAGAGGGCCTCATGTGAACCTTCTAAGGTGAAGAAACTATCCTACATTATGATTACTATGATAGTCATATGACTACATACATTTTCTAAAGCTCATCAATTTGTAAGCTTAAAATTGGCTTATTGTATGTGAATTCTATCTCAAGAATGCTGAGCTTTCAGTTGGCAATTCAGCAAGGGGGACATGTCAAAGAAAACCATCCTGAAATCTATTGAAAACAAATGTTTAATATCTCAGAATAGGTTTCTAATTTGTACTTTTCCCACTCTTAATAAAGTATCAATGCTGTGTTGTTTTTTTTTTAAATGTTTTTTTTTATAAATTTATTTATTTATTTATTTTTTAATTTAACTTTACAATACTCTATTGGGTTTGCCATACATCGACATGAATCCACCACAGGTGTACACAAGTTCCCAATCCCGAATCCCCCTCCCACCTCCCACACCACAACGTCTCTCTGGATCATCCCCGTACACCAGCCCCAAGCATCCTGTATCCTGTATCAATGCTGTGTTTTAAAATAATAGTTTCATTTGAATTGTCCATGCTCCTATGTCACTTCGAGCTCCCTGGCCTGAATTACCTCTAGTCACTAGAGACCCATTGCAAGTGAATGTCGTTCTGTTTTTTTGTGGGCCCAAAGACCTTTTTACTTTTCCTCTAGAAACACAAATGAGCACCTGAACTTACGAATTTTGGACTGTGCATGTGTACATGTGTCTGTCTAGTCTTTCTTTACCTATTTTATGATAGAAGAGAATAATTTGGTTTATTCCCTGGCAGAGTATTTTTAAGAATAAAATCTCATTGTTCAGCAATCTAGGAATGTGCTTGTTGATGCCTTCTTGATGTTCCTTAATGATTTATGAGAGCCTATAAACATTGTCATAGAAAACTTTTGTTCTATCATCCTCTTCATCTTCTCCTTGTTATGGGAAGCAAAGGGCTTATTGAGAAAAACAAGGTAGGTATTGAAACAAATACAGGATACTGATTGCTTCTATTCCCTGAGCCTCTGAGTCAATCTATACACAGGAAGTGTCCAACTACAATTTATGCTCCTAGCATTTGGTTGTAAATTGTCTTCTTGGGATGTTGAATGCAATTTCCCTAGAAAACAAAGCTATAGATCATATTTAGGTTCCCCAACCTGTCCATGGCAGCCTGTTAACCCATAACATTGCAATTTTCTTGATGAGAAATACATTTAAAATAACATTTCAGAAAGGATAAACATCTTTCCAGAGTCCTTTCATCTTTCCCACACATTTGGTATCCCCCCTCTGCTTCTCAGGTGGCTCAGTCAGTAAAGAATCCACCTGCAATGCAGGAGATCCCAGTTCAGTCCTTGCGTTGGGAAGATCACCTGGAGAAGGGAATGGCAACCCACTCCAGTAGCAGTGCCAGGGGAAATCCCATGGACAGAAGAATCTGGCAGGCTGCAGTCCATAGGGTCACAAGAGTTGAACATGAGTTAGCTACTAAACCAACACCACCTGTCCCTTGAACCCTTCACCATATATACGTTCTTTGGAAAATGGGGCAAATCAGGGATTTTTTTAGGAGTAAAATTTGATTACACAAACATATCTAATGGGTGACATTTCAAGTAGCCTAGAAAAGTGAATGAAAATGCAAATAATTATGCAAAACAGGGAGTGATTTTTTAGAAAAGAAGGATGCATACACTGAAACAAGTACCGTTTATATAAACAGAGACAAAAGGAACTTGGTGATCATTTAATTCAACAGTATTTGCTGCAATAACACCTTTCTTGAGCCTGCAGACTGCTACTGGTTATCATTTTTAAAAGAGGATTATGTTTCAAATGATTGGAAAACAGCATGTTAATATAAGACAAGCATTCATTCACTCAAGCATGAATATTATCCTAGTGAATGCTATGAATTAGTAAGTGTTGCCTAAACTCACTTGGCTATGGGGTGCACCTCACGGGATTCTGTGAAATATACTTTAGGAAATAATGTTTCATCCCATGATAATGTGTCTTCTACGTCATCATGGTTTTCCATTAATAATGGAGGACCTCTTTGTAGATTGTACTGTCCTTTTAAAGTAGTCCTGTCGGTGGATTCATGTCGATGTATGGCAAACCCAATAGAGTATTGTAAAGTTAAATTTAAAAATAAATAAATAAATTACAAAAAAAAATAAAATAAAGTAGTCCTGTCAATGAAAATATAATGTGAGCCATACATGGAGGTCACAATTTTCTATTTTCAATTTATCAGATCATTATTAATTGTCTAAATGTCCCAGAAATCCCTCTACTAGACATATACTCTGAGGAAACCAAAATTGAAAAAGACACATGTACCCCAATATTCATTGCAGCACTATTACAATAGCTAGAACATGGAAGCAACCTAGATATCCATTGGCAGATGAATGAGATAAAGAAGTTGTGGTACATATATACAATGGAATATTACTCAGCCATAAAAGAGAACACAGTTGAGTCAGTTCTAATGACGTGGACAAGCCTAGAGCCTAGTATACAGAGTGAAGTAAGTCAGAAAGAGGAAATATAAATATCATATACTGATCATATATTTTGGATCTAGAAATATGGTGCTGATGAACTTATTTTCAGGGCAGCAGTGGAGAAACAGATTTAGAAAACAGAGCTATGAACACAAGGGGAGGGGAGGTGGGAGAGGGTAAGATGTATGGAGAGAGTAACATGGAAATTTGCAATACCATGTGTAAAATAGATAGCCAAGGGGAATTTGCAGTATGACTCAGGGAACTCAAACAGGAGCTCTATAACAATCTAGAAGGGTGGGATGTGGAGGGAGGTTTGGGAGGGAGGGGATATTGGTATATCTATGGCTGATTCTTGTTGATGTATGACAGAAAACCACAAAATTCTGTAAAGCAATTATCCTTCAATTAAAAATAAATAAATAAAATGGCAAAAAATAAAATATGTAAAATGATTTACATTTAAGGTAAAAAGAAACACATGAAATTTATTTTAATGTATTTTGTTTCACCCAACATGTCTGATATATGATCATTGAAGCCTACAATCAATATAAAGTGAATTCACAATATTTCACAATTTTTTGTACTACATCTCTGAAATCCACTGTGTACTTTTACATTTATAGCACACTTCAGTTTGGACCAATTATATTTAAGAGTTTAATAGCCACATGTGGCTAGTGGCTACCATATTGGATCGTGCAGCTTTAAAATAGTTTAATATCTATTGTCTTAATCCTCCTTTATTCTGAAGAAGTACAGTCATAGAAAGTTGAAATTAGAATCCTAAAATTTTAGACATGAATGTGTTCTTGAGGTTGGTAGGCAGGTTACATTCTCCTGGTCCCTGATATACTGTATGGTTTTAAAATGGAAATGGTTAAGATTTAAATTTATAAAAAGAATCACTGGCTTTACCTTAAAAAACAATCACCACAGAATTCCCCTTGAAAATGGTCCCCCTCCAGAAAATTTAATACATGATACTTTAAAATAAAAATTCAATTTGCAAACACATTTTCCAGACTTCATCTACTGCATAAAGTGATGCCACCTGCTCATTTTTGGTGCCAGGCTAAAAATGGGGCATAGTTTGTAGATTAAAGAGCAATGCTTGTCTGTTGCTATATTTTCATTGTATGAGGCCCCAGAGTCAGCTGTACAAACATATAACAAACTCAGCAACCATAGCCAAGTCAGTAAATGCTGGTCTTTCTCCATTTCTCTCAGGAGAAGAGGCAGCTAGCTTCCATTCATGTGCTCAGCTTCTGTCCTTAGGCCAAATGATGTCTTGAATTTTAGAATTTACTTTGTTAGTTTCTCTAGCCAACTCATTCTATTAGCTTTGGGGGAAAAATAGAAATAGGAAAAAAAATAAGACATGTACTAGGCAAATTGAGATTTATTTATCTATGCAATCTTTACCAAACTATTCTTCAATAAAAAAATTATAACATTTCACATCCATATTGATTTTCTATAATAAGTGGGTTCCTAGATTTTCCTAGCATAGCATTATTGACCTAATCGCTAGGTAACTGTCAATACATACTGAATATGTATCCCTGAGAAAACCAAAATTCAAAAGGGCATATGTACCCCAATGTTCATTGCAGCACTATTTATAATAGCTAGAACAAGGATGCAACCTAAATGTCCATTAACAGATGAATGGATAAAGAAGACGTGGTCATATATACAATGAAATATTACTCAAGAATGAAAAGGAATGAAATTGGGTCATTTATAGTGATGTGGATGAACCTAGAGTTTGTCTTACAGAGTGTAGTTAAGTCTGAAAGAGAAAAACAAATATCAGAAATTAACGCATATATACGGAATCTAGAAAAATGGTGCTGATGAACCTATTTGGAGGGCAGGAATAGAGGCTCAGACATAGAGAATGGATATGTGGACACAGAGAGGGAAGGAGAGGGAGGGGAGGATGAGTTGAGAAAGTAGCATTGACATATATACACTATCGTGTGTAAAAGAGCTAGGTAATGGGAAGCTGCTCGATAGGACAGGAAGCTCAGCTCAGTGCTCTGTGATGACCAAAAGGGATGGGATGGGGTGGTGGGAGGGAGACTTAAGAGGGAGAGGATATATACACACGATAGGCTGCTTAGTGTTGTTGTACAGTGCAAACCAACACAACATTGTAAAACAATAATACTCTAATTTTAAAAATAAAAATAATAAAAAGGTAAATATGAAGCACTCAAGTTAACCAGTGTATCAAACAAAAGGTTTTATGGAAATAAAGGAATATGATCCAAGGATACGTGAGAACAAAGCAAACAAAGTCTTACTCACGCAGATATCTTCAGACTATAGAGTGCTGATAATAATATTCCTAATATTATCTTATCTCTTCTTTCTATTCTTTGGAACTCTCACTCAGATGCTTATCAGTTCAGTTCAGTTCAGTTCAGTCACTCAGTCATGTCCGACTCTTTGCAACCCCATGAATAGCAGTATGCCGGGCTGCCCTGTCTTTCACCATCACCTGGAGTTCACTCAGACTCGCGTCCATCGAGTCAGTGATGCCATCCAGCCATCTCATCCTCGGTCGTCCCCTTCTCCTCCTGACCCCAATCCCTCCCAGCATCAAAGTCTTTTCCAATGAGTCAACTTTTCCCATGAGGTAGCCAAAGTACTGGAGTTTCAGCTTTTAGCATCAGTCCTTCCAAAGAAATCTCAGGGTTGATCTCCTTTAGAATGGACTGGTTGGATCTCCTTGCAGTCCAAGGGACTCTCAAGAGTCTTCTCCAACACCACAGTTCAAAAACAAGAATTCTTCAGTGCTCAGCCTTCTTTACAGTCCAACTCTCATATCCATACATGACCACTGCAAAAACCATAACCTTGACTAGACAGACCTTAGTTGGCAAAGTAATGTCTCTGCTTTTGAACTTACTATCTAGGTTGGTCATAACTTTTCTTCTAAGGAGTAAGCATCTTTTAATTTCATGGCTGCAGTCACCATCTGCAGTGATTTTGGAGCCCAAAAAAATAAAGTCTGACACTGTTTCCACTGTTTCCCCATCTATTTCCCATGGAGTGATGGGACCGGATGCCAAGATCTTTGTTTTCTGGATGTTGAGCTTTAAGCCAACTTTTTCACTCTCCTCTTTTACTTTCATCAAGAGGCTTTTTAGTTCCTCTTCACTTTCTGCCATNTCTGACACTGTTTCCACTGTTTCCCCATCTATTTCCCATGGAGGGATGGGACTGGATGCCATGATCTTTGTTTTCTGAATGTTGAGCTTTAAGCCAACTTTTTCACTCTCCTCTTTTACTTTCATCAAGAGGCTTTTTAGTTCCTCTTCACTTTCTGCCATAAGGGTGGTGTCATCTGCATATCTGAGGTTATTGATATTTCTCCCGGCAATCTTGATTCCAGCTTGTGTTTCTTCCATCCAGTGTTTCTCATGATGTACACTGTATATAAGTTAAATAAGCAGGGTGACTTCTTGCTTTGAGCTAATTATGTCCTCCCTTGCTTCTCAGGGTCTTCTCTCCTCCCTCCCCTATAAGAGGCTTATCAAAATAGTTTTCAAAACAAAAACTATTCTCTCAATAAAAGCATTATTCTTAGCTTCTTATAAACAGCAAAACCAAAAGAACTTTATCACATTACAATAAACTTAAAATTGTATCTTTTTAAAGAACTAATATTATCCATTAGTTTATATTTTCTGTCATTTTAAATAATATAATAAACGTGTGTGCTCAGTCATGTCCGACTCTTTGTGACCCCATGAACTGTGTGGCCCACCAGTCTCCTCTGTCCATGGAACTTTCCAGGCAAGAATACTGGAATGAGTTGCTATTTCCTATTCCAGGGCATCAAATCTGATTCTTTTGTGTCTCCTGCATTGACAGGCCGATTCTTTACTGCTGTGCCACCTGGGAAGTTCCAATCTGTGTAAAGCTGTCTGTAAATTCCCTCTGTATATAATAAAGTTATGCTGATTTTTAATAATAATAGTTTGTGGGGAAAACAGAGTGCTAATTGTCTTTTACTGGTAATGGGAAACAACATAATTAACCAATCTAAAATTTCAAAATCTAAAATAAAGTGGTTAATTTTGCATTTAGGAGTAGGGAGCTATAGTTTGATATACAGTCATTAGCATTGGTTTTTTTTAAAGAATGTAAGTTAGTTAATAAGTGAACATTTGGATAGCTTAATGTGTGTGTGACTAGCATACATATTGTGTGAAAATTGCAACTTCTTGAGACTAGTTATGCTGAATAATACTTCACTGACTATTTAAGTATCTACTTATGCCTAAATATCTAAATAGTTTGCCTTTTATTACTTTTAAATTGAATACCACTTTACCTTTTTAGAGTAGTAATTCAGAATTATTGTCACTATACTGCCTAAATTAGATAAGCTTGAGATGAAAACAATCTACTGAATTCAAGCTTCAGAACAACTAAAGAAGAAAATCCAATACTTCCTCATATAAATACAATACAGTAGGTTATGGAAACAAATTAAGGGCAGAAAATTTAGTTCTATTATTTGAATTTAGCAAGTATTGATCACAAAATTTGAGTTTATTTCAATTCTACCTTATTTGAAAAAAGATTATTCATTTATTTAGGGCCTTTTAATTTTTAATGTTTTCTTCCATTTTTACCACCATCTCTTCAATAGTAAAAGGTACAATTAAAGGAAAAAGTCTGACAAAATCAAAATGTTATATTACAGTTTGGCAGCTTAAAATGTTAGCTATGGACCTTTGAAACTTCTGTCTTAGCTGTTGAGAGAATCTTTTATATGAGAGGGCTGGTAGATCATTATTTCAGTCAATAAATCACCATGGAGGTTGTATCACTGGCCAAGTGTTGGTAAGTTCAGCTACTGCCCTTTAGGTCCTAACAAGCTATTCAGGTCTGCAAGACAATGCTATTTTTTAGTCCTTCCTAGCATGAAGCAAACGATATAAAATTACTACCATTAAATTGAATAAGAAGGTGAAGCTATTACTCTTAGTCATAAAAATAATCTTGGAACAATTTGGAGTAAGTTAAACCCTCACATTATTGCTCCTATGTGCGTTGAGTCCCAGTATGAGGCTTGTGTTGGCAGAAATCAAAGAATCTCACTCTGTGAGTCACTTAAAATGGTCAGGAAGGATGGCAGATGCTGTAAAAATGATAGGAAGTACATCCCTAAAACAACTGATGAGACTATTTGCATTATTCAATAAATGTTTAATGATAAGCTCTTGACCCATATTACTTAATGTGCTTTTTCTAATTTCTTAGGCACCACTTTTTCTTTATGGAATTGTAAGATGTATATCAACGAACCAAAGATTATAGGTCATCTACTCATAGGCTTTTTTTCTGGATTCCAGTCATTCTGTTTTTCATGGTCCAGTGATGAAAATTAAATACTGACTTTTTTAAAATTTAAGGATGAGAGCAAAAAAATAGATAAATGAGAGCAATATCAGAATCACTTCAAACTGTAATGATTCTTACCTAGATACAAAATAGTTGCATACAACTTAGATCCTATGTGTTAAAATATATCTGTTTATATTTTCTACTCATAAATTGAATCCATTTTTTAATTGGAATACTGAAGTTACAGAGAAATATTAATGTAAAAGAAAACTCCCTTTAAATTAAATGCATTCTGTATGGAAAGGAATACACAGAATTTTTTTTTTTTCCTCCCTCATAGCTCATGGTGAATTTGGCCTTTGGCAGGCCAAGGTCTTTCTCAAAACTTCTTTATGCAGTTTCATGACCTTCTAATAATTTGAGTTTTATAATGAGTTCAGCTGATTACAAGCTAACTTTCTATAACTTCGATACAAGGAAAGTAATATTTCTATCCCCTTTGTTTTTCATTGGTTGCTCTGGTCTCTTGTATTAAAAACCACCCACTGATTGTTTTTTTTTTTTTTTAACTTTATTTATTTATTTTTTTAATATGGAATTTAGAAAGATAGTAATGATGACCCTGTATGTGAGACAACAAAAGAGACACAGATATATAGAACGCACTTTTGGCCACTGATTGGTTTTTTAAAAATTAAGTGTATCTCCTATCCAATTTAAAACCTGAACTAATCATACTATTAAACCATCCTTCAGATAAACTTTCAGGTAACTTCTCCACTTATCCTAGTTGAGGGTGGGCTTTGCATTTGTGAGGACAAGGCCCCTGACCTCATGTCAGTCATGAGCTGGGCATTGGCTGGTATCTGCTGATTGTGAGGTAAATTCTATGTCTTTTGTCTTTATATGCACTTGCCATGCCCATTAACTTTTGTTCTACCCTCAGATCTAGAAACAGTCCTAGAGGGAGTCTTTGATGAGCCTGATCTACTTAAAGATCTGTTAACCAGAAATCTGCATGTGGTGAACACTGATCTTAGAGCAGTCTCCTCTGATTGCTCCTTGTACTGCCTTAAGAGATTCTAGCAAGCCTTTCACTTGTTTTTACTTCTGTAATAAAGAAAACAAAGTATTCCTCTGGAGAAATAAGACCCAATTGTTTTTCTCTGCTGGATGGTGCAGTACCACCAATGTTACTTTAATATGTGTGTTGCCAGATCATTGATCCTAGGCTCCTCAGAGTTTCAAGTCAATAGTGTCCTAACTATTGTGCTTCATCCTAACATAAAAGCCTCTTTCAAAAAAATCAACAAGAAGAAAATCAGGATAGCATTTATAGTTATGTCCATAACATCTGCTTCTAATCTATTCCTGTTTTAAATCCCCTAGGTTGAGGGGGAAAAAAAAAAGAAAGAAATGGTTTCCCTGTTTGCATTTTCTACCTGGACTTATACAGTTTAACCCACGTATCCTACCTCTTGATATGCTAAGTGAAGTAAAAGTCGCTTAGTCGTGTCTGACTCTTTGTGACCCCATGGACTGTATAGTCCTTGGAATTCTCCAGGCCAGAATACTGGAGTGGGTAACCTTTCCCTTCTCCAGGGGATCTTCCTAACCCAGGAATTGAACCCACATCTCCCGCATTGTAAGCAGATTCTTTATCAGCTGAGCCAAGAAAGAGGTAAAGAAATTTGACAGTCTGTCCTCATGACAATATCTCAAGTTTATTCACTTGCTTCTAAATAATGTTTTTAGATGTCAGAAACTGAAACTTTTTCTTTGATTTCTTCTGTAAAAAAGTCCTAATCTTCTCCAGGGAGGACAGAGCTGGGCAAAGAGGATATCAGATAAAGAAAAGTTTCAAAAGTTAAATAGAAAAGCACTTAAATAACCTCAGACCATCACACTTATTACAGATATTTTTTTCTATTTATGCTTCTAAAAGTAGAGCATGAATTAAAAAATGTATTAAAATTCAAAGGAGAATAGCCTCTATGGAATATGTTCCAGAGTCAGAAAATATATACAGATACTGATAAAGTTTAAAGCATAAAAAATTAAACACATTTCTATGGTAAAAATAATGGTCAAAAAATAATAGTATATTGGTGAAAATGTCTTAATGTAGCTATAAAATCATTGATACCCAGAATTCTCAAAAATTCTTACATATAAATAAGAAAAATAAAGATATTCTATTCATAAATAACTATTTGTAAAAGTAGAAATGCAAATGGCCAGCAAAAATTAAAATAAATGTTCAGGAGACTTCTAGTTTCTAGTTCTGCATATAAGAAGCTTGGAATCTTCCAGTCTATCTGAACAATAGGTAAAAAACTGAACAGACTAAGAAATCAACAGCTTTTCTTGGATCCATTAGAAAAGGGAAGATCCAGGGCACAGTGCAACCTCCAAATTTAAGAGATAGATAAACCTGGGGAATCATAGTTTACCAGAGCTGAGACCACTGTAGAAAACAGAGCCAGGTAGGAAAATCTGAGCTGTAATTGACAAATTGCTAAAGGCTCAGTGAGGACCACTCTGAGAACCAAAAGTTCCCAGTAAACTCACTTTAAGTGGAACCACAATTCTGAGTGAGATTTCTTTTCAGGAGCCCAACCTGATTTCTGGAAGATACTGGACAAAAATCCACTCATGTTTCCAGCAGAGGCAGTGGAAAAAGAACCAATTTGAAACATACTAGCATACTCTTCGGAGAAGCAATGGCAACCCACTCCAGCACTCTTGCCTGGAAAATCCCATGGATGGAGGAGCCTGGTGGGCTGTNGTGATAGTTGGACTGTGAAGAAAGCTGAGCGCCAAAGAATTGATGCTTTTGAACTGTGGTGTTGGAGAAGACTCTTGAGAGTCCTTTGGACTGCAAGGAGATCCAACCCATCCATCCTAAAGGAGATCAGCCCTGGGATTTCTCTGGAAGAAATGATGCTAAAGCTGAAACTCCAGTACTTTGGCCACCTCATGCAAAGAGCTGACTCATTGGAAAAGACTCTGATGCTGAGAGGGATTGGGGGCAGGAGAAGAAGGGGACGAGAGAGGGTGAGATGGCTGGATGGCATCACTGACTCAATGGACGTGAGTTTGAGTGAACTGGGAGATGGTGATGGACAGGGAGGCCTGGCATGCTGCGATTCATGGGGTCACAAAGATTCGGACATGACTGAGTGACTGAACTGAACTGAATATTATCTTAGGAATAATGCCAAAAAAAATGAGAGGTGCTATTGTGATCATCTTTCCAGCTGAAATTATTAACAGTGAATCAACATCCTGTCTTCAGCTACCACCTTGGCTAGAAACAGTCCATTAAAGTCACAGCTTAGAGTAGGACACAAAATTTCCAATGGACAAATAATGATGCTGATAAATGATCAGACCTTGACCATAGAATTTCATGACCAATTAAAGCAGATTGGAACTCTTCTCACTAATGACTGGGCACCTGTCCACAAACCATAATGTATATCTAATTTCTGCAGGGACTAGACCTAAACTGCACTCTGGATTGCCAGCCCACCATATGTTACCTCCATGTTGCAAATCATGTCCTTTCAAAAGAGTCAAGGGTGAATCATGAGTGCAAAAATCTGAACCCATAAGTAAATAACTGTTTCTCCTGAAATCTCTTGGTCAAAGCCTACTGGCTGCACATCACAGCCAAGCATCGTGTCCCATTTCAACAGAGCTTGTTAGAATCCCTGGGCTTCCATGATGCAGCTGAGTACATTACTCCCTATGGCAATGTTTCTACAAATACAGCCCATGGAATACTTTTAATATTAAGAGTCATCTGGGAAGCATGTTTAAAATTTAAATCCTAGGCCCACTCCAGTCCAACTAAGCCAGAATATATAGGAGCAGAGCCCAGAAATATTCATTTTAACCAACTTTCTAAATTATGATGGTGTACATCTATGTACACTGGGTAGAATGACAGTCTTTTCTGGAGTGCCAATGAGACAGATCAAGGAACCCGTGTCACATATATCAAGTAACTATTTTCTGAAAAACCTGTGAATCTCATGGGGGTGAGAAAGTATCTCTAAATTGGTACCATTTCTTGCTACCCTACAAAACAGTATGCCATATCTTCACATTGCTGTGAAGGAGACAGAGTTCTCCAATGTCCTCTGAATGATAAGAGCTTTGACAAAAGCACCAGGATAATTTGTATAGCTGCTGGAGACAGGATGAAACTGAGATGCTAATGAAGTCTCTCACTTCCAACTTTACAGTAATACTTGTTTAATTAAAATGGTATAAAGAATAAGGCCACCATCCAGCACCTGAATACCAAAGATTCTCTATCCATCTTTTTTGTATCCATCAGGTTTCTTTAATGGGCAATTCTTACTTAAACTGAGCAGAAATGGTTCTAAGGTATGGATGGAAGGAGACAGATTATTTTCTGATTCTTCTGATACCAACCAGGGTTCTTGGTCTTCCTCAATCAATAGAAATTAACTAGATGTCAAACAAGAAATTGAGGCAAAGCTTTATTGGGGTTCCTATGCCTTCTATAGGAGAGAGAGAAAACAAGTAACAAATTCCTTGCTTGTTCCCTGGGGGTGAACCGATCCCTCATATCAGTTGAGGGTAGGGGTATGTCCAGGGATTGAGATGGAAGGGTGGCTTAGGTGGTTTGTCCACCCCTATGTGGTGCTAAGTGCAGGGGGACATGGGTAGTACCCTGCTTTTGCTCCTGACACACAATTTTTTACTCCCAACTCTTCATAAATGGCAGCTGGAGTTTTTTAGTCATTGTGTCTTTTGGTTCAGCATTTGTCCCGATTGCACATGCACAGTTATCTTTACTGCCATATAGTTTCTTCTTATTTTGTTGCTCAAGTTGAGGTGTGTTCAGGTGCAAGCTTTGCAGCACTGCAGAAAAGGGGTCCAGGTACCAACCTGTCTCACCTCCACAGGGCAGTATGCTGTGAGGACAGCGTCTCCCAGCAGGCTGTAAATAGCTAAACTGTTAAACATCCTCAGTGACATTAGTACAAGGATAGGGACCTCTTCACTTTACTCTGCAGAGGGAAAAATAGAAGCATTTTCAAGCTTGTGAGGAGGAACCAAGGCCAAATTTTACCTGAACTTCCCTGGTGGCTCAGATGGTAAAAAATTTGCCTGCAATTCAGGAGATACCCATTCAGCCCCTGGATTAGGAAGATCTCCTGGAGAAGAGAATGGTAATCCACTTCAGTATTCTTGCCTGGAGAATTCCATGGACTGAGGAGCCTGGTAGGCTACACTCCATGGAGTCACAAAGAGGAGGACAAGACTGAGCGACTAACATGTAAAAGGAAAAGGGAATATTGTTTAACCCAGGTATTGGGAGAGTCATGGAGAGAGAACTACAGCTGTCATCTGAAGCTCTTTTTATATCAAGCATCCAGATTATTCTGCATATAGCAAAGATCTTGTATATAGACACCAATAATTAAAAGTTATAAAATCTAGAAAGAATTGACTACTTGGAAGGAAATATAGAAGGAAGTGGGTAGCCATTTCCTTCTCCAGGGGGATCTTCCCATCCCAAGGATTAACCTAGATCTCCTGCATTGCAAGCAGATTTTTTATGATCTGAGTCACCAGGGAAGCCCAAAAAGGGACCATTTCTGGCTAAAGAATATTAATACTTCTTAGCATACAATAAAGCAAATCAAATTTACAACCATTTTATTGGAATTATAGAGGAGAGAAAAGCATAAAACATTCTAGCAGGCAAAGAATAGTGTATAGAAATTCATTGATATCTATTATACAAAATAAAGGGAGGTCCAAGAGGGAGATGATATATGTAGACATAGCCGATTCATTTCATTATACAGCAGAAATTAACACAACACTGTAAAGCAGTTATACTGCAACTCAATAAAATAAAAGGCATTGAGATAAAAAGGAGAAAAAAAAAAGATGTTCATTCAATGCTGAATTTGTTTGACTTTTTTAAATGTAATAAGCATTTGTAAGAGTCTTTGACCATCTAGTCTTGTTTTTATTACACAAATTCCTTGAACTTTTCCAGAAAAAATTCTTTTATCATTCAGTTCAGTGTAGTTCAGTCGCTCAGTCGTGTCCAACTCTTTGCAATCCCATGAATCACAGCACGCCAGGCTGCCCGGTCCAGCACCAACTCCCGGAGTTCACTCAGACTCACATCCATCGAGTCAGTGATGCCATCCAGCCATCTCATCCTCGGTCGTCCCCTTCTTCTCCTGCCCCCAATCCCTCCCAGCATCAAAGCCTTTTCCAGTGAGTCAACTCTTCGCATGAGGTGGCCAAAGTACTGGNATATTGTGAAAGAGTACCTATGACTTAAATAGATAATAAACATAAGTAGATAATAATAAGCATAATAGATAATGAACAGCAGAGGGAAGACCCCTTGTACTCAAAAACTTTCTGCTCTTCCCTACATAAAGGACCTCTTTACTTATAAATATAACCCATAACACTTGCTTTCTTTTTCCTGAATAATTCAGAATTATTTGCTAGATTTTATCTGAACTGAAGACAAGAATAATTATAATCCAGAGTATATTTAGTTTTTCTTCCAGATATAGAAACAATTGGTGATAAATTTCCAGTTATCACTGATGAAAGGACTGGTGTGCCACTCCGGTGCCACAGCTCAATTTTCAAGACCATTATACCATCATTGTGTCTATGGGAGACCGTCTTGGAATCAGAGGCTAATTATTTGCTGAAGTAAATGCTTGTTGTTTGTCCCAATATTTTACAGACTAGTAGCATTCAAGGAACTGGAAAATATTTCCAGCTTACTTTTTAAGAACATGCCAAAAAAGTAGTTGTTTGAATATGATTTACACCTGCTAAAAATAAGGTGACCATGTTTACCATCCAAACTGAAGCACTTTGGAGCCAAAGAAAGGATTATTTATAAGTTTGCCAAGAAAATAGGCATAAACTAAGACTGTCCCAGGAAAAATGGCTTCTACATTCACCCTACTCATAAATACACTTTTGCCACAATACCAAGGAAAGGTAATTTGTGCTGTGAAGTATATTATTCCTCTAAGGGTACCATGGTTTTCATCAAAATTTTGCAGTCTTCTACTGTCTGCGGCATTTTCTCCTGCCTGCTGGAATCTAAATGTCAATCCAATGAATAGAACTCACAAATATGCAAAACAGAAAACTCAAAATCTGATCTGTCCAACATCAGAACTTGACCTCTTTCAATGCTCTGTCAATCCCACCCCAAACAACAGTGAGAAACAGAATCAATGGTTTTGTCTAGACAGCGTCAATCAATGTCATCCCTCAAAAAAATGAACAAGCACGGAAACTAATAGTGAGAAAGTGAACTTGAAGTGCTCACAATTAACTCATTGCATGTATCACCATACAGAGAAGCTCAAAAATACATGGCTATTATAAATCCATGTCTTACATAGACAGAGCCCCTAAAAACTGTTCTGATTCTAGAATTTGAATCTTTAGGGGAAAAAGAATAGAGTAAAAAATAAATTATCCCACATAATTGAATTTAGAACAGAAATCTTGTTCTGTAATAGAAAAGAAAAAAGACATTGATTGTGAGATGCTTTTGCCTTGAGACCTCAGGGAAACAGGAAATTACTTCATTCATTTCAGATGACACTTCTGTTCAAATGAATGTGTATAGGTCTTAAGAACTAAGGTGCTCGTGAGACACAGATAAAAGAATGCAAAGGCTACTTTCTTCTGGGTAGCCTGCCCTTCTGTGATGGGAAAGAAGAGAGACAATATCCCCATCTAAATCAGGCACTTCCAGTATCTTTGTACTAGAGAAGGCATAAAAGACTGGTCAATGTCAACCTTTGGTTTGAGTTACACTCAATATCAATTGATGCTATTCTAGGGTCTGGCTGATGATAGAATATTATACAAATAATTTCTGGGGAAAATGTAACTGAATCACTAGAGCTTAGTTAATGTTCTTCACCAAAGGCTTGTGTGGCCACCTGATGCGAAGAACTGACTCCTTTGAAAAAACCCTGATGCTGGGAAAGACTGAAGGTGGGAGGAGAAGGGGGCAACAGAGGATGAGGTGGTTGGATGGCATCACCGACTCAATGGACATGAGTTTGAGTAGACTCCGGGAGTTGCTAATGGACAGGGAGGCCTGGCGTGCTGCCGTTCATGGGGTCGCAAAGAGTCGGACATGACTGAGCGACTGAACTGAACTGAACTAAACTGAAGTTGTGTCTGACTCTCTGCTACTCCATGGACTGTAGCCCACCAGGCTCCTCTGTCCACAGGGATTCTCCAGGCAAGAATACTGGAGTGAGTTGTGATGCCCTCTTCCAGGGCACCTTCGCAACCCAGGAATCGAACCTGTGTCTCTTATGTCTCCTGCATTGGCAGGCAGGTTCTTTACCACTAGTACCACCTGGCAAGCCCCCACAAAAGGTTTACATACTTTCAATTCTGTAGTCAGAGAGTTTTCAACCTGGAAAAATCAGAATTTGCAGAGTAAGAGTATTACCGTGCTCTCTTTTGTAAGAAGAAGCTTAAATACAAATAGATTTTGTGGTTTACCTAAGATAACCCTGAGTGGGTAGCAGAGCTAAAGATGCACAATACAAGTACTTTCTGCTTTGTTAGACTACTGGGAAGTGAAGGATATTTTAGGCGTTTCAAGAACAAAGTGTTACCACAATGTTTTTGGTAAAGAGTACACAGTATGTTTTAACATATCATGTTGACCATTGATTCACAAAGTGTGCATCAGCGTCTCTGAAGAACTTATTAGAAATGCAAAAATTTTGTCCCCCTCCCAACCAGATCTCCATGTTAGCTGCTCAGTCATGTCTACTCTTTGAGACCCTGGGTAATGTAGCCCTCCAGGCTCCTCTGTCCATGGAATTCTCCAAGCATGAATACCGGAGTGGGTAGACATTCCCTTCTCCTGTAATGCAGGAGACTTGGGTTTGGTTCCTGAGTCAGAAAGATCCCATGGAGGAGGGCATGACAACCAACTCCAGTATTCTTGCCTGGAGAATTCCATGGACAGAGGAGCCTAGAGGGCTACAGTCCATGGGGTCTCAAAGAATTGAACACAACTGAACAACTAAAACACACTTTTCCCCCCAGACATTTCAAGTTAATGAAGTTAGCTCTTTTGTATATATGGGAAGATGCAAAAGTCTGGGCTCACTGAAATCATTCCTTTGACATACACCTCAGCTATCTGGGCCAATATTCTGTGTTTTCCCATCCTGAGTCTCCTCAGAAACATTGGCAGGTTGCTGCAGTAGCTGAAGACTTGATGGTAGGCATCCTTTTTCTATCTGGAATTCCCTCAGGGCTCACCATCGAGGCAGCTATATTATGATGGCTTGATGGCAGCAACATCCTTTGTTTACTGATATAGCAGGCAACATTTTTTCATTGACAGAAATAATGTGCAAGTATTGTATATGCCTTCTATTTCCAAAGGTATACTGTTTTTAATGTAAAAAAAAATCTGACCATCAGAGCAAAAAGGAATCACTACTACAATTCTACCTGAAACTTAATTTGAGAAGGTTTCTTCTAGCAATATGTAGAATACATCTGGTCATTGCTAGCTGATATGATTGAATTTATTTCAAGAAATCCCATATGTGAGCAGTAGCAACATCAGTATCAGACACTCATCAATATGCTATAATTTTCCAAGAAAAGAAACTTCAGTTTCCATTGTGGGCAGTCAATTAACTTTTATGAGTTCTTGTGACACCAATATAACCTCTGATTCCACCCTCAAGAGCTCATGTAACAACATTGAGTATAATCAATCTGAAAAACAATTAAATTTGATAACCAAGGAAACACAAAAAAACAGTGTTTTTAAATAGGAAATTGAATACATGAATTTATAATTTTACTTAGCAATTCAAAATGAAAGGTCAAACCATATCCCTGGGCCAGGAAGTAGGAATGACTGTTGCTAAAGTGTAATTTAATAAGTGAATAAATGGCCAGATGCAGTCATGGTAACTGATTTCTCTGTGACTATACTGAAAACAGATTTTCTGGAGAAAGTAAAAGCTCTCATTTTATTTATGCAGTCTAGATTTCACATAAGACAAAATATTAGGACATAAACAAGCATTTGCCGCTAACATTTACAATATACGCTATTGAAAAAATGATACTTAGGGTGTCTGAAGCAACGATGCACACTTGATTAACCATTAATCTCTCTGATTATTTTTTTCAAAGTAGTAAATAGGCATATATTAAACTAAAAAAAACATAAAAATTTTCAAACATGAATCCCAAGCTAGATTTCTGAATCTGCTGATATTAGAAGCAAATCTGTGGGACAGTGAGCCTACCTATAAAACAAAGGCTTTTGATTAGATTTTAGAAAAGACAATGATGAAAGGTATTAATAGATTTGAACATTCAAATAGGCCACATAGAGAAAGAAGCATACTTCTCACATTATAATGTCATCTAAACAATTACTACATTCAGTTCAGTTCAGTCGCTCAGTCGTGTCCAACTCTTTGCGATCCCATGAATCGCACCACGCCAGGCCTCCCTGTTCATCACCATCTCTCGGAGTTTACTCAGACTCATGTCCACCGAGTCCGTGATGCCATCCAGCGATCTCATCCTCTGTCGTCCCCTTCTCCTCCTGCCCCCGATCCCTCCCACCATCAGGGTCTTTTCCAATGAGTCAACTCTTTCCAGTAGGCATATACAATTTATATGTGAAGTGAAAGTCACCCAGTCATGTCTGACTGTTTGTAGCCCCATAGACAGTAGCCTGCCAGTCTTCTCTGTCCATTAAATTCTCCAGGCCAGAATAGCTATTCCCTTCTCCAGGGAATCTTCACAACCCAGGTATCAAATACAGGTCTCCCACATTGCATGAAGATTCTTTACCCTCTGAGCCACCTATATACACCCTTAAATTAAATATCTATAAATTAAATACATATGTATATACACATATATAATATGTATGTGGAAATATATAATTTGCCTTGAAACCCCATGAACAGCATGAAAAGGCAAAAAGATAGGACACTGAAAGATGAACTCCCCGGGTGGTAGGTGCCCCGTATGCTGCTGGAGATCAGTGGAGAACTAAGTCCAGAAAGAATGAAAAGATGAAGCCAAAGCAAAAACAACACCCAGCTGTGGATGTGCCTGGTGATAGAAGCAAAGTCCAATGCTGTAGAGAACAATACTGCATAGGAACCTGGAATGGTATGTCCATTATTCAAGGCAAACTGTGAGTGGTCAAACAGGAGATGGCAAGAGTGAACGTTGACATTTTAGACGTTTAGACGTGGGTGAATTTTGACATTTAGACGTGGGTGAATTTAACTCAGATGACCATTATATCTACTACTGTGGGCAAGAAACCTTTAGAAGAGATGGAGTAGCCATCAGAGTCAACAAAAGAGTCTGAAATGCAGTACTTGGATGCAGTCTCAAAAATGACAGAATGACTTCTGTTCATTTCCAAGGCAAACCATTCAATATCTCAGTAATCCAAGTCTATGCCATGATCAGTAATGCTGAAGAAGCTGAAGTTGAACTGTTCTATGAAAACCTACAAGACCTTCTAACACCCAAAAAAGATGTCCTTTTCATTCTAGGGGACTGGAATGCAAAATTAGGAAGTCAAGAAACACTTGGAGTAACAGACAAATTTGGCCTTGAAGTACACAAAGAAGCAGAGCAAAGGCTAATAGAGTTTTGCCAAGAAAATGCACTGGTCATAGCAAACACCTTCTTCCAACAACACAAGCAAAGACTCTGCACATGGACATCACCAGATGGTCAATACCGAAATCAGATTGATTGTATTCTCTGCAGCCAAAGATGGAGAAGCCCTATACAGTCAGCAAAAACAAGACTGGGAGCTGACTGTGGCTCAGATCATGATCTCCTTATTACCAAATTCAGACTTAAATTGAAGAAAGTAGGGAAAACCACTAGACCATTCATATATAACCTAAATAAAATCCCTTACGATTATACAGTGGAAGTGACAAATAGATTCAAGAGATTAGATCTGACAGACAGAATGTCTGAAAAACTATGGATGGAGGTTCATGACATTGTTTAGGAGACAGGGATCAAGACCATCTCCAAGGAAAAGAAATGAAAAAAAGGGAAAATGGTTGTCTGAGGAGGCCTCACAAATAGCTGAGAAAAGAAGTGAAAGGCAAAGGAGAAAAGGAAAGATATACCCATTTTAATGCCAATTTTATATACCCAATTTTAAAGAGTTCCAAAGAATAGCAAGGAGAGATAAGAAAGCCTTCCTCGGTGATAAGAGCAAAGAAATAGAGGAAAACAATAGAATGGAAAAGACCAGAGATCTCTTCAAGAAAAGTAGAGATACCAAGGGAAAATTTCTTGCAAAGATGGACAAAATAAAGGACAGAAATGGTATGGACCTAACAGAAGCAGAAGATATTTTAAAAGGGGGGGGTAAGAATACACAGAAGAACTATACAAAAAAAAACTTCATGACCCAGATAACCACGATGGTATGGTCACTTACCTGAGGCCAGACATCCTGGAATGCAAAGTCAAGTGGCCCTTACAAAGAATCACTACAAACAAAGCTAGTGGAGGTGATGAAATTTCAGTTGAGCTATTTCAAATCTTAAAAGATGATGCTGTGAAAGTGCTGCACTCAATATGCCAGCAAATTTGGAAAACTCAGCAGTGGCCACAGGACTGGAAAAGGTCAGTTTTCATTCCAATCTCAAAGAAAGGCAATGCCAAATAATGCTCAAACTATTGCCCTCATCTCACATGCTAGTGAAGTAATGCTCAAAATTCTCCAAGCCAAGCTTCAAGAACTTCCAGATGTTCAAGCTGGATTTCGAAAAGGTAGACAAACTGGAGATCAAATTGCCAACAACCGTTGGATCATCAAAAAAAGCAAGAGAATTCCAGAAAAACATCTACTTCCTCTTTATTAACTGTGCCAAAGTCTTTGACTATGTAGATCACAACATACTGTGGAAAATGCTTCAAGAGATGGGAATACCAGATCACCTGACTTACCTCCTGAGAAACCTGTATGCAGGTCAGGAAACAATAGGTAGAATTGCACATGGAACAACAGACTGGTTCCAAATTGGGAAAGGAGTACATCAAGAATGTATATTGTCACCCTGCTTATTTAATGTATATGCAGAGGGCATTATGCAAAATGTTAGGCTAGATGAAGCAGAAGCTGGAAACAAGATTGCTGGGAGAAATATCAATAACCTCAGATACACAGATGACACCACCCTTATGGCAGAAAGTGAAGAAGAACCTCTTGATGAAAGTGAAAGAGGAGAGTGAAAAAGTTGGCTTAAAGCTCAACATTCAGAAAATGAAGATCATGGCATCTGGTCCCATCACTTCATGGGAAATAGGTGGGGAAACAGTGGAAACAGTGAGAGACTTTATTTTTGAGGGCTCCAAAATCACTGCAGATGGTGACTACAGCCATGAAATTAAAAGACGCATGCTCCTTGGAAGAAAAGCTATGATCAGTCTAGACAGCGTATTAAAAAGCAGAGACATTACTTTGCAACAAAGGTCCATCTAGTCAAAGCTATGGTTTTCCAGTAATCGTGTATGGATGTGAGAGTTGGACTATCAAGAAAGCTGAGTGCCGAAGAACTGATGCTTTTGAGCTGTGGTGTTGGAGAAGAATCTTGTGAGTCCCTTGGACTGCAAGGAGATCAAACCCATCAATCCTGAAGGAAATCAGTCCTGAATATTCATTGGAAGGACTGATGCTGAAGCTGAAACTCCTTGTCCACTTAATGTGAATACTGACTCATTTGGAGAAGACACTGATGCTGGGAAAGATTGAAGGCTGGAGGAGAAGGAGATGACAGAGGATGAGATGGTTGGATGGCATCACCGACTTGATGGACATGAGATTGAGTAAGCTCTGGGAGATGGTGATGGACATGGAGGCCTAGCATGCTGCGGTCCATGGGGTTGCAAATAATCAGACACAACTGAGCAACTGAACTGAACTGAATTGAATATACACATATCAGTTCAGTTCAGTTCAGTCACTCAGTCGTGTCTGACTCATGTATTCTTACTTGTAAAGGAGAGAACTGATAAGCGCCACTTGTTGCTGTTGTTTAGTTGCTAAGGTGTTCCGACTCTTTGCGACCCTATGGACTATAGCTTGCCAGGCTCCTCTGTCCATGGAATTTTCCATGCAAAAATACAGGACTGATTTTCCATTTCCTCCTCTAGGGGATCTTCCCAACCCAGGGATCAAGAGCCCAACTCCTGTATTAGCAGGTTGATTTTTTTTTACCACTAAGCCACTGGGAAAACCATGACAATACATAGAATTCTGAGGCTATGAGGTTAGTAGAAGGATAATAAATACTATAATTTAGAATAAATTTAGAGTTTATTAGGATTTGTGATAAGGATTTATGATACAATTCATGCTATGCATTCAAAGACCCTATCCCTTCCTCTTTTAAGTAAGTTCTCATGGAATGCTTTGTAGAATAAAGATTTTCTCACTGAAAGATGAGGTACTTCCTTCAGTGGTTGTAGAGATAAGTGGTCAAAAGAGAGATGAAAAAAAAATTTAAGTATTGAAAAATTTTTATATTCACAGGAATATTCCAGTCAAGAAGAAAAAATTTGTGAGGCGAAAGAGAATGAAACTGTAAGACAGCTAAGAATAAACAGATTTCATACAGGAGGTGCCTTGTACATCATGTTTAGTTTACAGAAAATGAACCTGAATTTTTAAAAGTTCTGTAACTTCCCCATAGAAATTTAGCTTAGAGTCAGGGATAATTCTAGAACTCTCACCACACAATCTTTGTTTGAATGTGCTTTTAGTTACACTGAGCAACAGTTTTTTGTTTTGCTTTGTTAACTTTCTGAGTCCCTGAGACACTAGTGTGATATGATCTGACTTCTGAGGCAGGAAAACAAACCACTATATCCTAAGGCATTCATTTCTCCACTAGGGCCTAGTATAACTACAAAACTCAACTGATAAGGTTCCTAAAGGCAGAATTCCTTCGAGAAGGAACTTTCCTCTGGTCTACTCAACCTGAAAAGGGTAATCAACTTTGAAACTTCAAAGATAATGTTCCTCTAAGCAAGTTTACTCCATAAATAAATATATCAGATTTCTTAGTCAAAATTTTTCTCCCTGAAGAATAAAGTATGATAATTCCATGAAACAAAACTAATTAGACACATTAAAAAAATAATTTTTTCATGCTCCAAAAAACCTTGGGAGAAGATACGTGGGCCTTTGGAACATGAGGAAAAAGAAGAATCATTTTACAAAATGGAGGCAAAGCAAGTGACCTGACTATAGCAATTGTATTAAAATTATTCATAAAACAAAAACTATGGAATCAGGTAAATTTGAGACACATTTTCTGTTTTCACAGAACTTAGGCAGAAGCTAAACAAGCCATCCAGCATTTAAGCCAGAGCCACGGTGTGCACAGCAAAGGAAACCACAAATAAAACAAAAAAACAGCCTAAATCTGGGAGAAAATATTTGCAAATGATGAGACTAACAAGGGCTTAATTTCCAAAACATACAGGCAGCTCATATAACTCAACAATAAAAAAAACAAACAATCTAATCAAAAAATGGTCAGAAAACTCTAAGTAGACATTTCCCCAAGGAAGACATCCAGATGACCAACAAACACAAAAAAAGATGCTCAACATTGGTAATTATTAGAGAAATGCAAACCAAAACTACAGTAAGGTGCCACTTCACACAGGTCAGAATGGTCATCATTAAAAATTCTATAAATCATAAATGCTGCAGAGAATGTGGAGAAAAGGGAACTCCTTTGTAAATTGGTACAGACATTATGGGAAAGGGTATAGAGGTTCCTCAAAAAACTAAGAGTTGCCATATGAGCCAGCATACCCACTCTGGAGCATATACCCAGATAAAACTACAATTCCAAAAGATACCTGCACCTCTATGTACATAACAGCACCATTTACAATATCCAAGACACAGAAACAATCTAAATGTCCATCAAAAGATGACTTAATGTGGTGTGTGTATATACACAAGAGAATATTGTTGTTGTTTAGTCACTAAGTTTTGTCCAACTCTTTTGTGACCCCATGGACCAAGCTCATTTGTTCATGGGATTTTCCAGGCAAGAATACTGGAGTTAGTTGCCATTTCCTTCTCCAGAGGATCTTCCTGACCCAGGGATTGAACTCCAGTCTCCTGCATCGCAGGCATGCAATAAGAATACATAAAAATCCTTAACAATTTTAGCATATTAATTTGNAACCTTGGGAGAAGATACGTGGGCCTTTGGAACATGAGGAAAAAGAAGAATCATTTTACAAAATGGAGGCAAAGCAAGTGACCTGACTATAGCAATTGTTTTAAAATTATTCATAAAACAAAAACTATGGAATCAGGTAAATTTGAGACACATTTTCTGTTTTCACAGAACTTAGGCAGAAGCTAAACAAGCCATCCAGCATTTAAGCCAGAGCCACGGTGTGCACAGCAAAGGAAACCACAAATAAAACAAAAAAACAGCCTAAATCTGGGAGAAAATATTTGCAAATGATGAGACTAACAAGGGCTTAATTTCCAAAACATACAGGCAGCTCATATAACTCAACAATAAAAAAAACAAACAATCTAATCAAAAAATGGTCAGAAAACTCTAAGTAGACATTTCCCCAAGGAAGACATCCAGATGACCAACAAACACAAAAAAAGATGCTCAACATTGGTAATTATTAGAGAAATGCAAACCAAAACTACAGTAAGGTGCCACTTCACACAGGTCAGAATGGTCATCATTAAAAATTCTATAAATCATAAATGCTGCAGAGAATGTGGAGAAAAGGGAACTCCTTTGTAAATTGGTACAGACATTATGGGAAAGGGTATAGAGGTTCCTCAAAAAACTAAGAGTTGCCATATGAGCCAGCATACCCACTCTGGAGCATATACCCAGATAAAACTACAATTCCAAAAGATACCTGCACCTCTATGTACATAACAGCACCATTTACAATATCCAAGACACAGAAACAATCTAAATGTCCATCAAAAGATGACTTAATGTGGTGTGTGTATATACACAAGAGAATATTGTTGTTGTTTAGTCACTAAGTTTTGTCCAACTCTTTTGTGACCCCATGGACCAAGCTCATTTGTTCATGGGATTTTCCAGGCAAGAATACTGGAGTTAGTTGCCATTTCCTTCTCCAGAGGATCTTCCTGACCCAGGGATTGAACTCCAGTCTCCTGCATCGCAGGCATGCAATAAGAATACATAAAAATCCTTAACAATTTTAGCATATTAATTTGGCAAGTGATGTTTATTTTAGGAATATAAAATTGGCTTCATATTTGAAAATCAGTATGTCGCACAAATGGGCTTCCCTGGTGGCTCAGACAGTAAAGCATCTGTCTATAATGCAGGAGACTGGAGTTTGATCCCTGGGTTGGGAAGATCCCCTGGAGAAGGAAATGGCAGCCCACTCCAATATTCTTGCCTGGAAAATTCCATAGACGGGAGAGCCTGGTAGGCTACTGTCCATGGAGTCTCAAAGAGTCGGATACGACTGAGCGACTTCACTTCACAATAACAGGTTAAAGGGAAAAGTCACATGGTCATCTCGTCAGATACAGAAAGGAATTGACAAAATTATTCACCAGGCTTACTAAAAATTCACAGCAAATTAAGAATAGCACAGAATTTCCTCAGTCTGATTAACTGTACATATTAAAAAACCTACATCTTAATGGTGCAACACTGAACATTTTTCATATTAACATTAGGAATAAAGAGGGTATCTACTTTCTTCATTTCTATTCAACACCTTACACGGTCTTATGTCATACTACTATATAAGACAAGAAAAATATAAAGTGCATTAAAAAGTAAAACTGTCTCTATTTGCAGATATGATTTTTTATGTAAAAGTACCTGAGGTAATCTATGAAACAACTACTAAGTGAATTTAGCAAGTTCTCAACACAAGGCAATATGCACAAACAATTTGTCTACATACTTGCACCATGTGTGCATGTGTGTATGTGTATGTGTGTGTTAGTCAGTCATGTCTGACTGTTTGCAACCCTATGGACTATAGCCCACCAAGCTCCTCTGTCCATGGAACATGTCCATGCCATGTACTCCTCTAGGGGACTCTTCCAACCCAGGGACCGAACCCAGGTCTCCTGCATTAGTAAGTGGAATCTTTATTGTCTGAGCCACCAGGGAAACTCTATACTTGCACTATACAGGTAAAAAATAAAACTCAAAACTTCTACTTACAATAACATCTAAACAAAATATTTAGGAATAAATTTAACAAAATATCTGAAGGCTTATACACCGAAAACTACAAAGCATTGCCTTGAGAATTTAAGGACCTAGGTAAATGAAGGGAATATTAAATTCATGGATTGAAACACTCATTACTGTTAAGCTACTAATTCTCTCCAAAATAGATTGGAATACACTCTAATTACAATCCCAGAAGGATTTTTATCAAAATTATCAATCTATTTCTAAAATTCAAATGGAAATGCAAACAGACTATATTAGTCAAAGAGATTTTGACAAAATGATTGGAAGGCACATTAAGGTAGAGTAATTAAGATATTGTACTGGCATAAGGATCAAACAGAAGGGATAGTACAGACGTAAACCTATTTACACAATCAGCTTGAAAGAAGACAAAAGTGTTCAAAAAGATAATAAACATCTTTTCAATGAAAATTTCTGAAACAACTGGCTATCCACATGGAAAAAGCTAACCTCAACACTTACCTTACATCATACTGAAAAATTAACACAAAATGGACATAATATAAACGTTAAAGTTATAGACCAAAATGTAAATCTAAGTCCATAAAACATCTAGAAGAAAACATATCTTTGCAGTCCGGGGTAAGGCAAAGGTTTCTTAGAGTGCAGAAAGCAACAGCAACAAAAGATTAAAGTGTCACAATTCTGTCAGTCAAGACTGCATTAGAAGATGAACAGACAAGCCACCAATGCAGAGAATATATTCACAATATATCTAGCAAAAGATCTATATACAGAATATAGAAAGAATGCCAACAACTCAATGACAAAAAGACAGTCTTACTTAAAAATGAAGGAAAAGGTTTGACACCTCACTAAGATTCCCAAATGGCATATAAGCATGTGAAAAAATGCTCTGCAAGTTAACCAAGAGAATGCAAACTGCAACACAACCCACCACAATGGTTACAATTTAAAATACTAACAATACTAAATGTCAACAAGGATGTGAAACACCTGAAATATTCATACACTATTGATGGGAATATGAAATGGTACAACCACTTCGGGAAAAATTTGGCAGTTTCTTATATGTCCTGTCATCTAGCATGTAAACTCAGCAATTTCCAAGAAAGAAAAAAATACATGAACATTTATATCCATAAAGAAACTGGTGCACAAATGTTTATAACAGTTTGATTCATTGGCAAGAAAACAGATGAAACTGTGGTACATTCATGTGATGGATTATTGCTTAGCAATTAAAAAGAATGAAGTTCTTATGCATGCAAAATATGGGTAAATCTTAAATTTATGCTGAGTGAAAGAAGCAAAATACAGAAGAGTATTTACTATAGGATTCCATTTATCAGAAGGTTTAGATCAGGCAATACTGAGCTATGGTCATTTAAAAAAGTCACAACAGTGATTGCCTGGACTGGGAGTTATAGAAAATGTCCCCAGGAAATGTTGCAGAAACAGAAAGATTCAGTACCTTGCCTGATGTGTTGGCTTTATGGGTGAATGTGTTTCTCAAAACTCAAATTGTGCACTTCGTATCTGAACATTTCACTCTAAATTTTACCTTAAACAAAAGTTACAAACACTAAAGCCATAATACAATAGAAAGAAACATGCCCTGTGATCTAAAAAACCTGAACATGAGTTCAAACTCAGCCTAGTGACCTTAGAAAACCATTTTCACTACACATACTTCAGATACTTACTTTAAAAAATAAGTCATTAATATCTCCTTTGAGGATGAGATGGCTGGATGGCATTCACTGATGCGATGGACATGATGAACTTGGGCAAACTCTGAGAGATGGTGAAGGACAGAGAGGTCTGGCATGCTGCAGTCCATGGGGTTGCAAGAGTCAGACATGACTGGGTGACTGAACAGCAACATTAAATCTACATTTCCTTCAGTCATTGTTTAAGGACCTATTAAAATCCAAGGGTTCACTGAGCAATTCTACTATTTCATAGGCTTATTATAAAATTCAGATGAAAATATGAAAGTGATTTATGTGATGAGACAGTGTACAAATACTGTGATCTGCTACTGAGTAAAGTAAGGGAAACTACCTCCTGGGGGAAAAGAAAGATACACTCTGGACTCCAAATCCTGTGTAGCTGTGAGTAATTTCTGTTTTTTTTTTTTTTTTTTTTTTTTTTTTTATAGCATGAAAGAACATGAGAGATCTTAGGTGAGAAAGAATATTTTAAAAGGTAAACTACAAATAGCTCTTCTAGTTTGTGGTCACAGAAAGTACTCTTATTTGTGTAATTAAAGCTGGTTTCCAAGGGAAATAGCAAACCTACAAGCTTTTAATACCAAAAGTCTAAAGATCAAGAATTTAAATCCGTGAAGTAGAAGTGTTGACACACAGTGTCAAAAGGACAGACTCCAAATAAGGAAATCGAGGTAAAACCAAAATTTGAATAGATCAGCCCTATCTTTATCCATTAAAATTTTTCTCATATGACTACAAATGGGGCCTGCAGCCGTGAAGTTAAAAGAGGCTTGCTCCTTGGAAGGAAAGAAAGTGCGGCACTCAATATGCCAGGAAATTCAAAAAACTCAGTGGTAGCCACAGTCAATCCTAAAGGAAATCAACCCAGAATATTCATTAGAAGGACTGCAGAAATTCCAATACTTGGGTCACCTGCTGTGAAACGCCAACTCATTGGCAAAGAATCTGATGCTGGGCAAAGACCCTCCTAGGAGGAAAAGGGCAAGGCAACAGAGGATGAGATGGTTGGATGGCATCACTGACTTACTGGACATGAGTTTGAGCAGACTCTGGGGGATGGTGAAGGAACCCTGGTGTGCTGTGGTCCATAGAGCCACAAAAAGTTGGACATGACTTAGCAACTGAACAACTGAAGGGGCTTGCAGATACTTTGTGAATTTCCTTCTATACCAGCACTTATTCAGCAAGAGAGAGAAATAAGCAGCAACGCTTTTGAAGAAACAAAAGGATAATTTATGCTTAAAGAGTGGATATTCTACCCTTGTGTTCCATTAAGTGAATATATTTTTCATTCAATATCACAAACATTGTGTTAGATCATTTGTCAAAGGGAAATGTCCCTGTCTTTGTTTATATTGGCATAGTCCTTGGATCTAGCTAACATTGTTCAGTTCTTAGCAGTCTTGGTGGTTTCATTTTTTAAAAGGTAACTATGTCTTGCCCGATAACATAGGGGAACTTATATTGAACCAATCTGCCTTAAAAGAATTTTATATAAGTGAAAACAGAAACCCTTTAAGCAAGAAAATAATATGAGCAAAGATTTAATTTAGAGCCATATTTCTTTTTTCCCCCCCATCTTTTTTCTTACTCAACTGAAGTGTTCCTATACATTGGCTATTTCCATGCTTCCTAGTACTCCCTGGACAGAAAATAATCCAACTTGCTTTAGCGTGTAAGTCTTTGTCATTTTTCCCAAATATAATTAGTAAAGGAAGAGACTTTGAGAACAAGATGGGGAAAGGGGATATTCTTGGGACAGAGGAAAAAGGCTGTTTTGTGCCCTTCAAATCATGCAACATGAAACTACACTGTGTGAATCTAGCTCTGAATAAAAAGAGAGTTTTCTACTGCAATTCTACACTTTGCAGTTTATGTTCAAATATTAGACATCTAAGTACTTGGCTGACATTTAAACATATGGCTAACATATGCCAAACTTGTATAAAGTTGTGTCCAAAAGTTCAAAAGTGGAAGACTAAAAGTCCTTATTCATGTTTTCTTATTATATTCTCCTAAAGATAAATCAGTTCCAATATGTCTGTGTGTGTGGCAGGTTTGGGGTGGGGAGAAGGATTAGACAGCAAGTAGAAAATCCTTCTTTGTTTTTCCTTTTCCCTCCATGGAAAATCAAGGTAGAATACTGAGTCTTGTAGCAGAGCAAGTCTTTGTATCCAGTAGAATACACATTTTAGATGATAGTTAAAGATAAAATGTATAAAGTGAGAATGTTAATCATTTTGTGACCCTGTGGAGAGCAGCCCACCAGGCTCCTCTGTCCATGGAATGCTCCAGGCAAGAATCCTGGAGTGGGTTGCCATTCCCTTCTCCAAGAGATCTTCCCAACTCAGGGATTGAACACAGTTCCTGCATTTCAGGCATATTCTTTACTGACTGAGTCACCAAGTAGGTTTTTTTAAAGCCTGTATGGTAGTAAATTTTCAGTACTAAAAAAAGATATTCAGTGGTAAATAAAATAGGAAATGTTTCACCATAATTATAGAACAGTTTGTGTTCTTTGTGTCTAGCACTTTAAAAAATGCATGTATTAATCATTTAAATCTCAGAACAATCCAAAATGGTAGACATGTATTATTATCTCCATTTTACAGATAAAAGTACAGATGGACTGAGAAACTATATATTTTGACAAAGTTATCAGTGCTAGAAAATAGTGGAGCCAGGATTCAAACTCAGGCAATTTGGTTCCATAATTCATAATCTTAACCACAATGTCATAGAAATGTTGAACTGATCAAATCTCTTACTGTTGCTTTGAGGAGAGAGGAAGTATACTCCATTCTCAGAAATCTGATAATTATTTCAGTACTTCTTATACCCATATATCCATCATCCTCCACTCACTTAGTAGCAGGAAGAATTAAAACAAACAATCATTGTGCTGTATAGCAGGTCCTTGCTGGTTACTTATTTTGTATATGGTAGTGTAGATGTGTTAATCTCAGATTCCTGGTTTATCCCTTCCCCGCGTTTCCCTTTTGGTAACCAGTATGTCTATGAGTCTATGTCTATGAGTCTACATCTAATTCAACTTAATTTCTTACTTGTTAAGCTACAAAATTTGTTGTAAACTATTTACCATAAATCATTACTATTACTAGAATATCATTGACATGGCATCAATAAAAGGTCATTATGAATATGTTATTTTTGAAAGATTGAATCCATGTTTCTTAAATTCTTCAAAAAACTAAAAAGAGAGAGAGAGAGAGAGAGAGATACCAATATGACTTTCTACAAGAGAACTTTAGTTTATCAGCAAAGGGAACTAAAGGAATCCCTATGTGGGATTGAAAATAAGTTCTCCAGCAGAATCTGCCTGCAAAGCAGGAGACCCTGGTTCAGTCCCTGGGTCAGGAAGATCCCCTGGAGAAGGGAATGGCTACCCACTCCAATATTCTTGCCTGGAGAAATCCATGGGTAAAGGAGCCTGGCAGGCTACAGTCCAGGGGGCTGCAAAGGGTCAACTGAGCAACTAACACACACACGCAGCATCATTAATATGACAAACACAAAAAAGTAGGTTGATGATAAACAGTAACTAGTGGAAATGTAGTCTTCAGCCTTCTACCTTCTGCCATTACTAGAAAAGAATGATCTCAGAGATCAGTACTAATTAGCACTATAAACATTCAGTGAAGAAGTTAAGAGATATGCTCTTAAAATACTTAAAAGGAGCAACTTCAACATGACTTCTATATTAGTGAATAGAATTTCATCAAAAAGGCAAATAAATGTATAAATGTGTCTTTTAAAAAATACTGTGCTGTGCTTAGTCAGTCATGTCCAACTCTTTGCAACCCCATGTACTGTAGCCCACTAGGCTCCTTTGTCCATGGGGATTCTCCAGGCAAGAATAGTGGAATGGGTTGCCATGCTCTCCTCCAGGGGATCTCCCCAACCAACAGATCAAACCCAGGTCTCCTGCATTGCAGGCGGACTTACCATCTAAGCCACCAGGGACGCCCTTTTTAAAGTGATTCACAAATTTTAAAGGTTATACTCCATTTGTAGTTATTATAAAATATTGTCTATAATTCCATGCTATACAACATATCCTCAGAGCTTATTTTATACTTAATTGTTTGTACCTCTTGTTCTCCCATATTGCCTATATTGCCTCTCTCCCTTTCCCTCTCTGCACTGGTAACCATTACCTTATTTTCTACATCCATCCAAGAGTCTGTCTCTTTTTTGTTATATTCACTAGTTTTTTTTTTTTTTAATTCTACATGCAAGTGATATCATATGGTATTCATCTTTGTGTGAGTTATTTCACTTAGCATATTGGCCCCCAAGTCCATCCGTGTTGCTGCAAATGGCAAAATTCGTTTTTATTATGATTGAGTAACCTTCCATTGTATGTATGGACCACATATTCTTTACCCTTTCATCCGCTGACAGACACTTAAGTTGCTTCCATATCTTGGCAGTTGTAAATGATGCTGCTTATGAACATTAGGATGCATGTATCTTTTCCAATTAATGTTTTTTTTAGATAAGTGTGTTTTTCTCAAAAGGGATCTTAATTGAACACAAATCTTTCTTCCAGCTGATGTATCTATTGATAATTTATCATTAGTGATCATTCCTAACTTATTCCTGTGGCAATACCATAATTCAAGTCATTACCGTATAACAAAAATCTTGCCAAGCACATTAAACTTTCTTTAGGGTTTTTCCTTCAAGCCATTCCTTTTCTATGAAATGTTATCTGATCATATGTCTTGTCTTTGAAATTTGTAACATTGAATAGTCGCATACTGTCCTGTATGTTGTCCATGTTTTATGTGTTATCCTGTTATCTAAACTGTAAACTCACATTGGTCAGATATTTTTGTCTGCTCAGTGATGTTATAAATGTACAAATTAGAGACACTCAGCATACTCGAATAGTTTCATATTTCTATAATTACCATGTAGTCTTGAAAATCTGGTTCCTAATAGGAAAAGGAATACGTTAAGGCTGTATATTGTCACCCTGCTTATTTAACTTATATGCAGAGTACATCATGAGAAACACTGGGCTGGAAGAAGCACAAGCTGGAGTCAAGATTGCCAGGAGAAATATCAATAACCTCAGATATGCAGATGACACCATCTTTATGGCAGAAAGTGAAGAACTAAAGAGCCTCTTGATGAAAGTGAAAGAGGAGAGTGAAAAAGCTGGCTTAAAGCTCAACATTCAGAAAACTAAGATCATGGCATCCAGTCCCATCACCATGGCAAATAGACAGGGAAACAGTGGAAGCAGTGGCAGAATTTATTTTGGGGGGCTTCAAGATCACTGCAGAAGGTGACTGCAGCCATGAAATTAAAAGATGCTTGCTCCTTGGAAGAAAAGGTATGACCAACCTAAACAGTATATTAAAAAGCAAAAACATTACTTTGCCAACAAAGGTCAGTCCAGTCAATGCTATGTTTTTTCCAGTAGTCATGTATGGATATGAGAGTTGAAAGGCTGAAGCTGAAAGCTGAAGGCTGAAGAATCGATGCTTTTGAACTGTGGTGTTAGAGAAGACTCTTGAGAGTCCTTTGGACTGCAAGGAGATCCAACCAGTTCATCCTAAAGGAGATCAGTCCTGGGCGTTCATTGGAAGGACTGATGCTGAAGAAGAAACTCCAATATTTTGGCCACCTGATGCAAAGAGCTGACTCATTTGAAAAGACCCTGATGCTGGGAAAGATTGAAGGCTGGAGGAGGAGAGGACAACAAAGGATGAGAGTGTTGGATGCCATCACTGACTCAATGGATTTGAGTTTGAGTAAACTCCAAGAGTTGGTGATGGACAGGGAGGCCTGGCATGCTGCAGTCCATGGGGTCGCAAATAGTCAGCCACAACTGAGCAACTGAACTGAACTGAATCTTGAAAAGGGTGACATAAGATATGAAAATTGATTATAAATTATTAATAATAACTAAGAACACAGGTAATGACATTGCTGCAGTAAAGCACATAAGAAGAATAATTTTATAAATCACATTGTACATTGGTCCATTGTACATTTTACAAGAGTACATTGGTACACTTGCCAAGATAAATTGGAATTATTTTCTCTCGCAAAAGTCCAGACTCAAAAGGAATTCACATCTTTCGATGTGACAAGTTTTGAATGGATAATATTTGCTTTCTAAACCAGCACGACAAGCAAGTTACAGTGCTTGTAACTTGTACATCACATCAACCCCTCATTTATTTATTTTGCAGGCAGCCACTGGAGTCATGAAGCTGGCCAACAGAGGCTCTATAGAAACACTCAAAGCCTCTACCTCAAAGGGCTGGCACGCAGCCATCTTTACAGGTTTTGAGCTCCCCAAGCCACAATCCTACCCAAGGGGTAGAGTCCTAAGCATTTTGCTTATTCTGTCAGCATCAAGAATTTGTTAAATCTGCCAAGACCCACAAGTTTTAACACCTGCAGTCAAAATAGGTTTGGTTTGTGTACTACCCTCAAGAAAAAATATTTGGGTAGCTTGCAACACACTAAGCCTAGGAAACTTTATTTAAACTACTAGGCTATTACAGCTGTTTCCTGAAGGGTTAAAAATGAGGAATGGGATGAGACAAAAATGGGAACATTGATGGATTAGTAAGAAAACCTTAGTGTGCAATACCTAAGACCAATATTCTAACACCTAAAACCAATACTCCAATAATACAACTATTAACATTAGTGCTTAAACAAATGTGAAATACACAAGAAAGAAAATATATAAATGATTCTTCTCTAAGTCTTTGAAATAGTGTACTGTGCAAAAATATTTTCTCCAGTACACAATTAGGAAATAATATATCTTACAATTGTAGGGAATAAACAAAATGATATTAATGTTTTGTACAGTGCCAGACATGAAGCAAATGCTCAAGAAAGTCAAAATTCCTTGTAAGTCTTTTGGTGAACAAATCCTTTTAATGGGGATCTCGAATCGACCTATCTTAAAGTATCTTCCTCTCTGATGAAAAGTATGTTAGTGAAGAACTATTGTAGCAACAGTGTACTTTCACTAGATCAGATGCTACTCATCAACACCAAGATAATATTAATAGCCTGCTTTTGATTAATTATGACATTGTTCTCAACACTTAACTTAAACTAGCATATGTAAGCCTCAGAACAAAGCAGAAGAAAAAATTATCCCCACTTTTCAGATGGGAAAATTGAGGTCAAAAGGCATTAAGTAGACTTCTCAAGTTACAGAGATAGGCAGAGCTGAGATTTGAACTGATACAGTCATACTCCAAAACCCATGCCCTTTTAACTACTAAATTATACCACCTCTGGCATTTGAGGAATTAGAGATAATAATCATGGTGAAATCACACCCTTGACTTACAACTATAATAGTAAAGCAAAGGTATTTTTTTTCCATTTCTCTCTCCTAAAACAGTTGCAAATAAGCTTAATTTAAATAAAGATACAACCACCCAAAAATGTAAACCTTAAAAACTATTTACTATGTAAGCTTGCAATAAAACAACGGAGTAATTCAAACTAATGCATGTTCTAATCTTATTTTTTCACTTATGAAGCATGTTTTCAGAAAAGTTATTCCACCTTTAGCTTTTTCAAAAAATAATTTTATTTATTTATTTATTCATTTTTGGCTACACTGGGTTCTCATAGCTGCACAGGTTTTCTGTCTAGTTGCAGCAAGCAGGGACCACTCCTTAGTTGTGGTACGCAGGCTTCTCATTGCAGTGGCTTCTCTTGTCACTGAGCATGGACTCTAGACACACAGGCTTCAGTAGCTGCAGTGTGTGGGCTCAATAGTTCAGGCTCCTGGGCTCTGGAGCACAGACTCAATAGTTATGGTGCACCGGCTTACTAGATCAAAGGCATGTGGGATCTTCCTGGACCAGGGCTCAAACCAGTGTCTCTTGCATTGGCAAGAATTCTTTACCATTGAGCCACCAGGGGAGCTCCTCCCTTTAGCTTTTGATTCTACAATCAGATGAAAATATAACTATTGTGGTGAGTATTAAATACCCAAAACTATACTGGCTATGGCTCTGGGAACACATAATGTCTATAAACTATTAATGACAGGTCTTCCCCTGTTGAGGACACTAGAATGAAGGAATGGGAGAAGAAAACAAAAGTCTTAATGAAAGGACCATTCTTAGTACTGGGAAACCTGTTCCCTGTCTGTTTCAGGGGAAGAGGATTTGTTGTTCAGCTTCTGATTTGATATAGGTCTCAACTCTGCATGTTTAGAAACTCTTGGATTTGTACGAAACCATTAATGCTAACACTCCAACTCAGTTCAGTTAAAGCAAATCTGCGGGAAGTAGGACTGGACATTATAATTTTTTAAATACCTCCAGGGAATTCTAGTCCAGACTTGAGACCCACTTTGCCAAGTGCTTGTCAGATTGGCCTATCAAAGAGCATATAGATGTGGTCATGGTTGGCAGCTACAGGTGCCATATCTCAACTTATGCACAGTCATTCAGTGAGTTGGGAAGCCTTGTGAAGGAGGGAATGGCAAGACTCACCATCCCGTAGTTAACAGAGTATAGGTACAAAGACAGTATAGTTAATGAGATTCAAGATGCCAGCTTTTCTGATGGTCAGTCAGATTGCTCATTTCTTTCCTAAAGCACAGTGTTCTTTGGGAAGATTGATTTTAGCACAACAGTGGACCATTTTTTCCATAACCCCAAACTGCAGACATAAAAAATAGGCAGGGTTAATCTGGGGTAGTCACCCAATTGCAGGCTAAAGAAGTTGGAACAAAGAGAGCTGGAATAGCTGGACCTTTCTCTTTCATCGAGGGGACTAGAAGAAGAAGGGACATCAACTGCCTCTTTTGACAAGAGTGTTGCCATTTTCCTCATGTTAGAGCAAATTATCCTGGAGGCTCGGATGGGAAAGTATCTGCCTGCAAAGCAGGGGGCCCAGGTTTAACTCTTGTGTCAGGGATATCCTCTGGAAAAGGGAATGGCAACCTACTCCAGTATTCTTGCCTGGGAAATCCCATGGACCGAGGAGTCTGGTGGCTTCAATCCATGGGGTCGCAAAGAATCAGACGTGACTGAGTGAGATTTCACTTTTTTTTTTAATCCTGAAGTGAAAGTGGAAGTGTTAGTTGCTCAGTCGTGTTCAGAATTTAAGGCTATGCGTACCTACAGAAGTGTCAGTATTATCTTGGAAAGAATAGTAGACAGGAAGTATAAAAGATAAAGGGAGAAATGTCTAGCCTTCAGGACATCCTAGATAGGGACGCCACTCAGTCCATGAACAAGAGTCTGAAGCTTACGATCTGTAAGTTGAAACTCATTTCTAAGAAATCTTCCACTGAGAGGTTAATTGTTATAATATGCTTGCTCCATCCTGGGGGTAAAATCTGTCTATATGCACTGCTTTACCTCTCAGAGCATTTGAGACATTTTAATATTCATAAGCCTTCTTATTGCCCCTTGATCCCACATATTGAAAAAATCTTAATTTCCATTTTTGCTTAGAAAATGTACTTAGAATTCAACATCCATTTATGATCAAAACTCTACAGAAAGCAGGAATAGAAGGATCATACCTCAACATAAAAAAAAGCTATATATGAGAAACCCACAGCAAACATTATCCTCAATGGTAAAAAATTGAAAGCACTTCCCCTAAAGTCAGGAACAAGACAAGGGTGCCCACTCTCACCGCTACTATTCAATATAGTTCTGGAAGTTTTGGCCACAGCAATCAGGGCAGAAAAAGAAATAAAAGGAATCCAAATTGGAAAAGAAGAAGTAAAACTCTCACTGTTTGCAGATGACATGTTCCTCTACATAGAAAATTCTGAAGACTCCACCAGAAAACTACTAGAGCTAATCAATGAATATAGTAAAGTTGCAGGATATAAAATCAACACTCAGAAATCCCTTGCATTCCTATACACTAATAATGAGAAAGTAGCAAAAGAAATTAAGGAAACAATTCCATTCACCAT
>SJYV01030685.1:779274-808360 GCA_006410875.1 Neotragus pygmaeus
TCCTTTAAAAATTGCAAATAGAACTGCCTTATGACCCAGCAATCCTAGTGCTGGGCATACACACTGAGGAAACCAGAATTGAAAGAGACACATGTACCCAATGTTCATTGCAGCACTGTTTATAATAGCCAGGACATGGAAACAACCTAGATGTCCATCAGCAGATGAATGGATAAGCAAGCTGTGGTACATATACACAATGGAGTATTGCTCAGCCATTAAAAAGAATACATTTGAATCAGTTCTAATGAGATGGATGAAACTGGAGCCTATTATACAGAGTGAAGTAAGCCAGAAAGAAAAACACCAATACAGTATACTGACACATATATATGGAATTTAGAAAGATAGTAATGATGACCTTGTATGTGAGACAACAAAAAAGACACAGACATATAGAACAGACTTTCAGCCTCTGAGGGAGAGGGAGAGGGTGGGATGATTTGGGCGAATGGCATTGAAGCATGTATACTATCATGTAAGAAACAAGGCGCCGGTCTATGTTCTATGCAGGATGCAGGATGCTAGGGGCTGGTGCACGGGGATGATCCAGAGAGACAATGTGGGGTGGGAGGTGGGAGGGGGATTCAGGATTGAGAGTTCATGTACACCTGTGGTGGATTCATGTCAATGTATGGTAAAACCAATACAGTATTGTAAAGTAGAATAAAGTAGAAAAAAAAAATTTTTTAAGAAAAAGAAAATGTACTTAGTAGCCCAGGCAAGAATTTGGGTGTAAATTATTTCTCATGTAACCACTGGTGCTTGTTTATAAGTAGAGCTTCTCTAATTTTTAACACACAGCTTCTCCAAGCAATTTTCTGCCCTTCTTTCTTTGCAGCCATTTTTATCCTTTTCTGGATCCCAATAAGATCTCAAGACCTTGCAGCCATATGCTGCCTATGAAACCTGTCTCCTAGGACCAGTTTTCCCATTGACCCTACACTCGTGCCTGCTGGAGAGTTACTCTCAGTGGATCCCAGAAATGAAGCTCCTTTGGATGCTACCAAACCCCATGCCCTCAGAAACACCAGGAGGTTCAAGGCTTTCCCTCGCCTTCTAGATAGTACCTAGAAAACTAAGCAAACAAACAAAAAAAAATCCATTGTTAACTTCAAAAGAAATGAAAAGTTACACAAGAAAAAATGTAACAGCAGTATACCAAATGCCTCTGTGGACAACAGGTACATGGTTCTAGCAATCTAAACCTAATACTGATTTAACCAAATGTGTTGAAAGGATAAGAAATTGAAGTGCATAGGAACACTATATAAAGAACTAAATCTTCATCTTCCAGAGTAGGAAGCCATCACTTAAGTTGAAAAAAATATCAAGAAATAGCCAATAAATATACAATAAATAGCCAATAAACATACAACATGGATGTCAATGCTAGAAGCAGTATCCAAAAATGTTGATCAACACTCTTCCCTAAGAAGTAGCCCTCAGGGATAAGAGATGGGTCATGTGATTACTCCTTGCGTGTTTGAGTATATGTGTATTTACTATAAGCCTGTGATGTTACAGAAATTTCCAAACCATCTTCAGGTACCAAAATAAAAAATTTTAAATTAATGTATAATACGACACATAGCAAGCTGAGAGAGTCTGTCTTTCTAATTTTTGTCTTTGTCAAGCCACTTCCATATCCAGAAATGTAGTGTTGAGAGTTTAATGGCTAAGAACACACCTACAAATATTTAACAGAGTCCATATCTTAATTCTAAACACAACAGAAACAGACTAATTACTCAGGTTCCTCTCCCTTATTTTTCTTTCTCGTGTATAAATAATTTCTCAGCCTTAAGCAGAGAAAAGCTATGTGCAATTTTCCATTTCCATGAAGCAAAAATATAAGAACCATCTGAAAACCCTGTCTCCCAGCCTAAACACTTCAAGGACACTTTACTTGCTTGGTCTTCCTAGTGCCTTGAATTAGAAAAAAAAAAAAAAAGGCAAGGAAAAGAGATCAGGATGGGTAAGTGAACACTCTGTGGAGGAAGACATTTCTGAATTTGAGCCAATGGAAGGATTACAAAGTCCTGTCTTGGAGATGGCAATGAAGCCTGCACATTTGGAAAGAGTTCTTCTCACATGCAAATCCAACTGACAAGCCTGCTGAGCCTGACAAGGACTTTACACAAGCAAAAATGTTTCTTTTTTAGACCTCTCACTGTTTTCCCATTAAAAAAAAAAAATTAGTTTCCCTTTCTAGATGCAGTACATAGCTTTAGAACGTCTTTATTGACAGCTTTGCTCTGTTGAAAGTGCCAGTGTAATTTGAACCATTGTCTTTAATTGCAGGTCAATTTCATGTCCCATCAGTTTATGTGATTCCCATTTACTGTGCAGAATTCTTGTGCTTTATTGAGCCCCTGTTCTTATCCTGTCAGATTTACTGATATGTATATGGTATTTCAGTGTCCTGTGTAATTAAAATGTAGATTGTGAGACCTGAAGATGGGAAGAAAAATAATGAAAGGACTGCAAAAGGAACCTAGGAAAAGCTAACTGAACTCTGATTTTTGAATCTGAGTCTAAGGTTGAGACGTCCATTCATCATGTATTTCAAGATACTTAAGAAATTGCTATAAGGGAATAGTGTCCATGAATTTTTTCTGTTTCATTGAATAAATGCCAGAAACAGTTGGAACTTACTTCAATTATGGATTGAATACATAATTACTTGTTGGTTTTATTTTATCCTGAAATAATCAAACAAGGAGCAAACGTCATATTAAGCCTGGCAGCATTCTCTTTCTGCCTCCAACAATGTGGTCTGTTGAGACCAGCTCTGGCTGTGTTTCCAGAGATTACATTTGTCTGGGATGTTGCTATTTCCCTGTATTGCACTGCCTCACAGCCAGCTGGTTCCCTTCATGCTCTCCCTGATGGCAGTGGGCAGGCTTAGCCCTCTTTGTGATCAGTAGCCCACACAGTTCATTTAAGAAGCTTTTTATCTCTCCTTGCTATTCTCTGGAACTCTACATTCAGTTGGGTATATCTTTCCCTTTCTCCCTTGCCTTTCACTTTTCTTCTTTCCTCAGCTATTCGTAAGGCTGCCTCAACCAGCTGCTTTGGCTTCTTGCATTTCTTTTTCTTTGGGATGGTTTTGGTCACTGCCTCCTGTACAATATTATGACATCCATCCATAGTTCTTCAGGCACTCTGTCGACCAAATCTAATCCCTTAAATCTATTTGTCACTTTCACTGTATAATCATAATGAATTTGATTTAGGTCATATCTGAATGGCCTGGTGATTTTACCTACTTCCCTCTATTTAAGCCTGAATTTTGAAATAAGGAGTTCATGATCTGAGCCACAGTCAGCCCCTGGTCTTGTTTTCACTGATTATATAGAGCTTCTTCATTTTTGGCTGCAAAGAACATGATGAATCTGATTTCAGTATTGACTATCCAGTGATGTCTATGTGTACAGTCATCTCTTGTGTTGTTGGAAAGGATTGTTTGCCATGAGCAGTGTGCTTTCTTGACAAAACTGTTAGCCTCTGCCCTGCTTCATTTTGTACTCCAAGGTCAAACTTGCCTGTTACTCTGGGTGTCTCTTTATTCCTTACTTTTGCATGCCAACCCCCTTTGATGAAAAGGATACCATTTTTGGTCTTAGTTCTAGAAGGGCTTGTAGATCTTCATAGAAACTGTCAACTTTAGCTTCTTCAGCATCAGTGATTGGGCCTTAGACTTGGATTACTGTGATGTTGAATAGCTTGCTTTGGAAGTGAATTGAGATTCTGCTGTTTTTGAGATTGCACCCAAGTACTGTATTTTGGACTCTTTCGTTGGCTATGAGGGCTACTCCATTTCTTCTAAGGGATCTTGCCCACAGTAGTAGATATAATGGCCATCTGAATTAAATTCTTCCATTCCCGTCCATTTTATTTCACTTATTCCTAAGATGTCAATATCTTAACTAATATACTAAAAGTTCAAATCATAAGAGGAAAATTAAATATATACATTTTATTACATCAAAATTGACACTGTTCTTCAATAAAGGACATCTTAGACAAAGTAATAAATAGACTGGATAAAATAGTTATATGTTGAGCAAATACAAGGAACTCCTGAAATAAGTAAGGAAAATATTGGAAACCCAATGTAAATGTAAAGTTCATATACCTTTTAATTTGGTCATTTTATTCTTAGACCAAAAATATCCATCAAGATGTTGAGTGCTCTAAAATATTAACAGGGTAGTTTTTGTAGTATCAAAGGTGGACAGAACCTCTGGAGCATCAGCAGTAGAATGGCTAAGTAGCAGTGTATACACACAGTGAAACTACTATTGCTACAGTGAGAAGTCACGAACTAGAATTCCTAACATTGATGGTCATTGAGAACCCAATATTGTGGGGAAATGGTAAGAAAGATAATGCAATTATAACTTTTATTTTACAGCATTAAATCTACATGTATTAAACTGACAGAAAAGCACACCTTATATTTTTCAAAAATTAAAGCATGCTATGGAAGGTGGATTGGAAAGACTTACACAGCAGATACAAAGTGGGTACCTACTTAAGGGATAAGAAAATGGGGCTGGGTATGGTTCCTAGTAAAGGAAAATAATAAATATCACAAAAAAACACATGGCCATAATTAACCATAAGTTGAGGAGTATAATCGATTTTCTTCTTTTTCCCCAAAGGAAAAGTAGTATTCAACGTGTGACTAAGAAAAGAGACTGTAGTGATCAGGAATAAAAGCTTGAAAATAAGAAACACTGACTTTTTCATTCACTGTTTCAAGATTAGAACATCCTGATGGACTCAGATGTCCTATTTACCTTGCACACTGGGCTGGTATTCAGCAAGTATGAACCATTTTGGTAGGTTATAGTCAGAGTCCTAACTGAGGACAGTACCCATTTGTTTGGGTTGAGGTATGTGTTTACCTATTACAGAGGCAACCGCACTGCAGAGATCAAAACAACATATTATCAGAATTTGATAATATTAATTATTTAGAGCATATAGTTAATTCTTTTGTTCTGAGACCATACCTCTGGGTAACATCATCATTAGTTTGCCTATAGGAAAATCTGTATGGATTAGAAAAAAGGGAACAATTGTACCAAACAGTTTTATTTCTTAGTGTAAATTAGTAATGTTGATATTATGGTTAAATTTTATAACACAGTATCTTGAACATACAAAGCTGAAAATGAAATCTTGGATCCCAATAAATTCATCAAGTCAGTTTGTTGTTTTTAATGTTTACTTCATCTAAAACATGAAAAGCTTGTTTCAATTATTAAACATGCTTATTGACACCATTTCAATATTTATGAGAAATCTGAATTTGAATGATTAAACATGGAATTTCCTAATTTCCAGTGTTGAGGAAATTTTCCAATAAAAAAGGAATTTTATTACCTGGGTCATTGTCTGAAATGATTCTAAATTGTTATAATAATCAGTTTCTCTATCTATGAACTTGCAAAACAACCCATGACTCCTGCTTGTGTCTTCCAAAGTAACTCAAAAAACAAGCAATGATATTTGATCAGCTGCCTTTTTTCTTTTAATGTCTTCTTGAAGTTGACATTTTCATTTCACTAGAAAGGGTGAATTTAACTCAGATGACTATTATATCTACTATTGTGGGCAAGAATCCCTTACAAGGAATGAGCAGCCATCATAGTCAACAAGAGTCTGAAATGCAGTACTTGGATGCAATCTCAAAAATGACAAATGACCTCTGTTTGTTTCCAAGGCAAACCATTCAATATCACAGTAATCCAAGTGTATGCCATGACCAGTAATGCTGAATAAGCTGAAGTTGAATGGTTCTATGAAGACCTACAAGACCTAGAAATAACACCGAAAAAAGATGTCTTTTTCATTATAGAGGACTGGAATGCAAAAGTAGGAAGTCAAGAAATACCTGGAGTAACAGGTAAATTTGGCCCTGGAGTATAAAATGAAACAGGGCAAAGTCTAATAGAGTTTTGCCAAGAAAATGCACTGGTCATAGCAAACACCCTCTTCCAACAACACAAGAGAAGACTCTACACATGGACATCACCAGACGGTCAATACCGAAATCAGATTGATTATATTCTTTACAGCCAAAGATGGAGAAGCTCTATACAATCAGCAAAAACAAGACTGGGAGCTGACTGTGGCTCAGATCATGAATTCCTTATTGACAAATTCAGACTGAAATTGAAGAAAGTAGGGAAGACCACTAGACCATCCAGGTATGACCTAAATCAAATCTCTAATGATTATACAGTGGAAGTGACAAATAGATTCAAGGGATTAGATCTGATGAGTGCCTGATGAACTATGGATGGAAGTTCATGACACTGTACAGGAGACAGGGATCAAGACCATCCCCAAGAAAAGGAAATGCAAAAAGGCAAAATGGTTGTCTGAGGAGGCCTTACAAATAGCTGAGAAAAGAAAAGAAATGAAAGGCAAAGGAGAAAAGGAAAGATATAACGATTTGAATGCAGAGTTCCAAAGAATAGCAAGGAGAGATGAGAGTCTTCCTCCATGATCAATGCAAAGAAATAGAGGAAAGCAATAGAATGGAAAAGACCAGAGATCTCTTCATGAAAATTAGAGATACCAGGGAACATTTCATGCAAAGATGGGCACAGGAAAGGACAGAAATGATATGGACCTAACAGAAGCAGAAGATATTTAAAAAGGGGGCAAGAACACACAGAAGAACTATACAAAAAAGAAGTTCATGATCTATATAATCACGATGATGTGGTCACTCACTTAGAGCCAGACATCCTGGAATGCGAAGTCAAGTGAGCTTTAGGAAGCAGCACTATGAACAAAGCTAGGGGAGGTGATGGAATTCCAGTCGAATTATTTCAAATCCTAAGAGATGATGCTGTGAAAGTGCTGCACTCAATATGTCAGCAAATTTGGAAAACTCAGCAGTGGCCACAGGACTGGAAAAGGTCAGTTTTCATTCCAATCCCAAAGAAAGGCAATGCCAAAGAATGCTCAAACCACCACACAAATGCAATCATCTCACACACTAGCAAAGTAATGCTCAAAATTCTCGAAGCTAGGCTTCAATATTATATGAACCGTGAACTTCCAGATGTTCAAGCTGGATTTAGAAAAGGCAAAGGAATCAGAAATCAAATTGCCAGCATCCGCTGGATTATCAGAAAAGCAAGAGAGTTACAGAAAAATATCTGCTTCTTTTTTATTGACTATGCCAAAGTCTATGATTGTGTGGATCACCACAAACTGTGGAAAATTCTGAAAGAAATGGGAATACCAGACCACCTGACCTCTTGAGAAATCTGTGTGCAAGTCAAGAAGCAACAGTTAAAACTGTACATGGAGCAATAGACTGGTTCCAAATTGGGAAAGGAGTATGTCAAGGCTGTATATTGTCACCCTGCTTATTATGTGCAGAGTACATTATGAGAAATTCTGGGCTGGATGAAACACAAGCTGGAATCAAGATTGCCGGGAGAAATATTAACAACCTCAGATATGCAGATGACACCACCCTTATGGCAGAAAGAGAACTAAAGAGCCTCTTGATGAAAGTGAAAGAGGAGAGTGAAAAACCTGGCTTAAAACTCAACATTCAGAAAATGAAGATCATGGCATCCGGTTCCATCACTTCATGGCAAATAGATGGGGAACAATGAAAACAGTGACAGACTTTATTTTGGGGGGCTCTAAAATCACTGCAGATTGTGACTACACCATGAAATTAATAGACGCTTGCTCCTTGGAAGAAAAGTTTTGACCAAGCTAGATAACATATTAACAAGCAGAGACATTACTTTGCCAACAAAGGTCTGTGTAGTCAAAGCTATTGTTTTTCCAGTAGTCATGTATGGATGTGAGATCTAAAGAAAGCTGAGTCCTGAAGAACTGATGCTTTTGAACTGTGGTATTGGAGAAGACTCTTGAGAGTCCCTTGGACTGCAAGGAGATCCAACCAGTCAATCCTAAAGGAAATTAGTCCTGAATATTCACTGGAAGGACTGATGTTGAAGCTGAAACTCCGATACTTTGGCCACCTGATGCGAAGAACTGACTCATTTGAAAAGACCCTGATGCTGGGAAAAATTGAAAGTGGGAGGAGAAAGGGATGACAGAGGGTGAGATGGTTATGGCATCACTGACTCAATGGACATGAGTTTGAGTAAACTTTGGGAGTTGGTGATGGACAGGGAGGCCTGATGGGCTGAAGTCTATGGGGCCATAAAGAGTCTGACATGACTGAGTGACTGAACTGAGCTGACTGAAGCTGACATTTTCATTACACATTCAAGCATTCATATTTTAGTCTTGCCAGAAATAATTTATGATTCCTTAGTATTTGAAATACTCAAAACTTAAGGGATCTCGGAATTAAAATCATGTTTCTTTTTTCCTAGAAAGAATCTCCTTGACAGTATGTGACCTGCCCTTTTAAAGAGAAGACGACCCAAAGGAGAGTCTTCTTGCTGCTTAACAAGTGGTACTCCTCATTTCAATCCACAGCATCTGTGTCCCCTGAGAACACCTGAGCTCCACTCCTCCCATGCACCCAGGTCCACAAATTGGAAGCTCCATTTTAACAAGAGCCCTGGGTGAATTATGTGCACTTTAAAGTCTAAAAAGCACTAGTTTCCCAAATCTGGCCAATCATCAAAAATCACCATGAAGAGCTTTTGAAAATTTTGAGCCATGTATCTTGCCCATGGAAACTCTGATTCACTTAGTTTAAGATGGATCTAAATCTCAACTTTTATAACTTCTAAATCTTGGTCAAATTTCGGAACCAATGCATAAAATGTTTTCATCAGTAATGCCCAGAGATTAATCCCATCTAGTGGAAACAGCTATTTAGTTGCACTGAGGAAATGACTCTCTTCTAACATGAGACACGGTGGCAACTTTGGAGAACCAATCTAGGTACCTTTTAGAAGTAAACATTCTGCTCTGTAGAAGAGAAAATTGTAGCTAAGAGATATAAAGTGATTTGTTTCTAAATTGCATTGTTAGTAATTCTAGGACCAGGGATTGAACATAAACATACTGCTTTAAAATACAGTAATTTCCCCATTATGCCAGAGCTGTCCTTTCCTTCTTTGTTTTTTGCAATCATGAAAATTCCTTTATTACTCCTTGCAGGATAGGGAGGAGTGTGAGAAGACCATACTTCCATAAAAAGTCCTATGTTCCCTTCTCTCTGGAAGCAGGTAAATTGGGCCAATTAAAATCCCAGTTACATCTTTTTTTCCTATCAAAGCTATAAGGTATACAATATATTAAGTTTCAAACTCTAAATTTGAATATCATTTCAGAATTCATAAGGAAATAAAAGCCCTTAACCTCACTACCCTAGAACAACTTTTATACTGGTATTGTCATTTCCAGGTTTTGTGTTACATATATTACATATGTTTATATAGTGATAATTACTATAGTTTTAGCTCCATAAAATCTTCAAAAATCTCCCTTCCCAAAACATTGCCTGTGGTAACAGGAATCTCATTGGATTTACACTGGTACAGAAGGACAGCATCAGAGGGCAAAAGAGTCTTTTAACAAAACTTGTATGGGATCTGTATGTGGAAATAAGAAAATTATAAGGAAAACAACCAAAGAAGACTTTAATACTTGGAGAGAACATGCCATGTTCATAGACTGGAAAATTCCAATCTATGAACAAATATGCATAATAAATGCATATTTTCCCTAAATTTATCTGTATGTTTATCAAAATTCCTATCAAAATCTCTGAAACTTTTATGCAAAAATAGATAAACTTACTTTAAAAGTTATGCAGAAGGGAAGAGACTCTAGACTTTTTTTTTTAATAATTTTGAAAATTAAAAATAAACTGCGAGGAATCACACTTCCCAATATTCAGGCTTAGTATAGAGCTGAAATAATCAAGAGTATAGTATTGATACATGAAAAGATCAATGAAATGTTAATTAAAATTTTTAGAAAGTGGTCTTCTGATACAAAGTGGGGACTTCCCTGGTGGCTCAGATGGTAAAGAATCTGCCTACAATGCAGGAGACCCAGGTTCGATCCCTGGGTTGGGAAGATCCCCTGAAGAAGGGAATGACAAGCCACTCCAGTATTCTTGCCTGGAGAATTCCATGGACAAAGGAGCCTGGAGGGCTACGTTCCATTGGTTCACAAAGAGTCAAACATGACTGAGTGCTTCACACACACACACACACACATACACACACACACACATTTCTGATACTACCTCTGATGCTGAGAAAAATCAATTATGATGCCATGTTTCTCTGAATGAGAATATTCTATGTCTGCTCTTCCACTTTTGAACTCTTTTGGAGATAATATGATGCAGGCCCTGTAAGTCCTTATTCACACCCCTTTTGATGTTATCACTGGAGTGAAAACCCAGCAACTTTCAACTTTCTGAGGACTTTCTGTGCAGGCTAGAGCTTGCATAAATCTGGCTAGAAGTGCTGAGGAATCAATGTTTCCACCTCACACCCACCTCTGTGACATTTCTGAACCCTCACTCTTTGGAGGAGCAAACTATGAGGAGTATTTTCAACATACTGAGAGAATTACAAAAGGTGTTACAAAAAGTGGTAACTGAATTGAGTTTGTTAACGTATTTCCCTCCCTTGTCTTGATTTCCCACTATCCATCTGGTTTGTCCTGGAATCACCACCTCTCGATCAAATTTCTTGCATTAACATCCTTGCACTGGGATCTGTTCATTATGAGCCCCAAATAAGACACATTTACTCCACAAATCTAAGAGCGAATTTTGATGGGCTTTACGTGATCTTTTCTCCCACTGCATGTTTTTGCACTTCATATACCCTTGCCTAGACCTTGGAAGTAGAATGTCTGAGGTCCAGTGTTTCCTTCTATTTGATTTGACCTAATGAGCAATGAGCACAGAACCATCCTTGTTTCTAGTGCATTTCCCACCCCTCATTAGCTCCCTGAACTCAGCCCGGATAATACCTCACTGGCTCTGACTTTTTTTTTTTTCTTGAATAAATAGAAATACTAGTACCTGCCTTACTGCCATCACAAATTTGTCATGAGGATAAAATGTGAACATGATTGGGAAAGAATACAGCTTGATGAAATGTGAATGTAGAGCATCCGTACCTTTGTTTTTCCAGGGAAAATTCTCTCTGAAAGCTTACTGCCCTGGTGTGACTGGCTGCAGAGAGGGGAGAGGCTCTGAATCACCCATGTAATCTTTCCCTTCAAGGCTTTCTCTGCATTCGACTTAGTGCCAAATGGCTTTTGTACGCAGTGTGAGTCTGGTTGTGTTCTATCTTGTTGGAAACTTCAAGATATCTAATTCCCTTTTCAGAAACCCTGCTCCAACATTGTTTCATGTTCAGCTTAAACCAGCAAAGGAGCTTCCGTTCTGCAAAAAGCAATCACATGCTCCCTTTGTTGTTTTGTGTGAATCTCTAACAAAGGGATCTGAGTTTTATGAATTTTCCCTTCCCCACATTCATAACAGAGATATACAATTTTCTCTCTCTTTTAAATTCAAAGGGAAGATGTTGCCCAAGGCAGAGAATACTTATCAGATACTCATTTTTCATGTAGTTTTCCTCCTGCTGTGACTTAATATAGAGATAATGAAGTTACAGCTCTCATATAATCTGGGTTTTAAAAAACAACTATGACAAAGGTCTTTCTCACATGTCTTGGCTGAAGTGGTACAAATCTCTTGAAATGAGGGAAAGCTTCTGGCGTAAAGAAATGAGAAATGTTCCGTGTATCGGGTCCGAAGAAGTTAGGTCTCCAAATCTCTCACTTCCAAATTCCCTTTTTCTACATTCTCTTAGAGGCAGTAGTAACTATAATACCAAAGAGATTTTCACATTATACTTTTGTTTAATAGCTGAGTGACCTTCAGCAAGAGATTTAAGCTTTGTGAGCCTTCATCTGGAAAATGGGCCTAATGATGACATCTGTTTCATGAGTAAAAATGCTTAGTTCCTGGCACAGGATAAGTTTTTCAACAAATGCTCACTGCTGCTATTATTACCACCATCATCAAGGGAATTAAGATTTTTTAAAATATTACTATTATTTTTTATCTTTTGGCCTCGCTGTGCAGTATGTGGGATCTTAGTTCCCTAAACAGGGACTGAACCCAGACCCCTTGCACTAGCAGCATGGACCATCAGGGAAATCTCGTTTACTTTTTCAAATGCAGTAGTATGGTCATTAAGATTCTCTTCTTGAAGGATGTATAGCTATTAACCAGATACTTTTTCTTTGCTTTAACTGACAGATTGTTCATTCGCTCCCAATGGTATGGCAGTGCTGGCTTGTTTGAGAGTCTATTCCACTTCACAGAAAGACAAATTTTCATTAGTGTCCTGAGAATCACCAGTTTTTCCCCCATGTTTTGCACTATAACAAGGCCAAGAAATAAGTGTCTGCTTGTGTTTCCCTGATACCGTCTTTAGTTTAACATTCTTGTGTTCAGTATTATCAGGGAACCAGTTTTAATAAAGCAGACATAAATGGTAAACAAACTGATTACTTGTCTGTTTTCAGGAATTAGGGTGTACTTTTAAAATACGTAGTAGACTATCTTTTTTAGTAGTTTTAGGTTTATGAGGAAAGTGAGCAGCAACAACAGAGTTATCAGTAATAATCAATAAAATAATAAAAGAATAGCCATGAGTCACTTATAAATAGGACTCCATCTGGCTAAGAAAAGTGCATCTCTTTTATAAAAGAGTCTCAAACTAAAGAGTTCAATCCTGCTTGAGAGTTGGATGCAAAGGTAACAAAAGTAAGAGACAATGCTTTAAGAAGAGGGCAAAGAGAGATCTCAAAAGACATTGACAAGGGTGAAGATTCCTAGAGGTAATGGGAAACTATTAAAGAATTGTTCCCAGACAAAACAACATAATCAGATTTGTGTGGCATGGTCAGTCTGATAGCAATGTGTCAGATGGATTAAGGAAAGTCAAGCCAAGGTGGGTGGAAACTGATGTGTCTATTGAAATAATTCAAATGCGATCATTCAAATGAGAACTCAAGCAGCGACAGCAGGATGAAAGAGACGATGAATCTTATTTAAGCATTATTAAACAGATGAAATTAACAGATCATTTTGGGTCCTTATTGGTGAGGATGACACAGAGGAAGAAATATAGACTGACTCTCAAGTTCTGGCTTGGGCAATTAAATTACTGATGCTGTCCTTTCCTGATAAAAAAGCATGTAGGAAGAAAAGAATATGAGAAAAGAGAATAAGCTGAGTTTTAAATCTGTTGAGTTTGGGACATTCAGATAGAGCTCTCTGATAATATACAAGATGCAGCATTCTGGAGCCCAGATAAAGATGTTTAAGCTGGAGGTAAGATTTGAGGGTCACTAACTAATTGATGGCTCAAATGGTAAAGAAGCTGCCCACAATGTGGGAGACTCAGGTTTGATCCTTGGGTTGGCAAGACCTCCCTGGAGAAGGGAATGGTCACCCATTCCAGTATTCTTCCCTGGAGAATTCCTTGGACAGAGGAGCCTGGCAGGCTACAGTCTATGGGCTCATAGTCAGACCCAACTGAGCAACTAACACTTCCACTTTCACTTCAATACATTGATGACTTTTCCTAGGGTGTATGTACTTGGAAGAAAGGGGGGCTCTAGGAAAAAACCCTAGAGAATACCAATATTTATAGAGTAGCTAGAAGCTGCTGAAGTTAAAAAAGAATCAGGTGAAGGTGAAGTCAAAGAAGACAATAGAGAAGAACGTTTCAAGAAGGAAATAGTCAGGCTCTGTAAAAATGAAAGTGCCAACTCTCTGCAACCCCATGGACTGTAGCCCGCCAGGCTTCCCTGTCCATGGGGTTCTCCAGGCAAGAATACTGGATGGGCACCCATTCCTTCTCCAGTGGATCTTACCAACCCAGGGATCAAACTCAAGTCTCCTGCATTGCAGGAGGATTCTTTACCATCTGAGCCACTAGGGAAGCTTTGTAAATCAGCTTGTAATATAACTAGTCACTAGAAAGTCATTGATAACCTCAGCAAGAGGAAATTTGCAGTAGACTGAAGTATGAAACTGCAAATCAGTCTTATTCATCACTGAATCCCATCACCTGGCATCATGATTGGCCTCCTCTTTGTTCAGTAAATATTTTTTGGAAGACTGCATGATATATCTTTTTCTAAGTCACTTAATCAACAATAAGCAGTAAAATTGGTGTTCTTTTGTTGTACTTAAAATTCAGTGATTCCCCTTCTCTGATCCAGGCTTCCCAGGTGGCTCTGGTGGTAAAGAACCTGCCTGGCAAAGCAGGAGACACAAGAGATGTGGGTTCAGTCTCCAGGTTGGGAAGATCCCCCAGAGGAGGGCATGGCAACTCATTCCAGTATTCTTGCCTAGAGAATGCCACGGACAGAAGAGCCTGGTGGACTACAGTCCATAGCATATCACAGAGTCAGACATGACTGAAGCAATTTAGCATGCCTGCACTTTTTTTTTTTTTTTTTTTTTTGGAGGGGAAGGGTTTCTTGATAGCTCAGTTGGTAAAGAATCCACCTGTGATGCAGAAGACCCCAGTTTGATTCCCGGGTGGGGAAGATCTGCTGGGAAAAGGATAGGCTACCCACTCCAGTATTCTTGGGCTTCCCTTGTGGCTCCGCTAGAGAATCCTTCTGCAATGCAGGAGACCTGGGTTTGATCCCTGGGTTGGGAAGATTCCCCTGGAGAAGGGAAAGGCTACCCGCTCCAGTATTCTGGCCCAGAGAATTCCATGGACTGTATATCCATGGAGTTGCAAAAAGTTGGACACTGACTGAGTGACTTTCACTTCTCTGATCTGAAACTTATATGATAGACTGGTATTATCACACTCACTCAGCTATCACCTTGACATCCTGTGCTCCTACTCAGTTATTCTTGTGAGGGTTTTAAAACAAAGAGACACAGATGTATAGAACAGTCTTTTGGACTCTGTGGGAGAGGGAGAAGGTGAGATGATTTGGGAGAATGGCATTGAAACAAGTATAATATCATATAAGAAATGAATCGCCAGTCTAGGTTCGATGCAGGGTGTAGGATGCTTGGGGCTGGTGCACTGGGATGACCCGAAGGGACAGTGTGGGGGGCGGTTCGGGATTGGGAACACGTGTACACCCATGGCAGATTCATGTTGATGTGTGGCAAAACCAATACAATATTGTAAAGTAAAAAATAATAATAAATAAAAATTTTAAAAAAACAAAGTATTTTTCTTTGCCAAAAGTTTAAAATAATTTTTTAGTAATTAAAAAATATTTAACTGTGTTAAGGACATTCAAATGACCATCCTAACCATTTCCAAGTGCTTGGTTCCTTCATGGTAAGTGTTTTCACTTTGTTGTACCACGGATATATAAAACTTTTTCATCTTGCAAATTTGAAATTCTACAGCAGTTAAACATCTCTGTACTTCTCCCTCCCCCAGCCACCAGCAACTATCATCATACTCTCTGTTTCTGTGAGTTTGGCTACTTCACATACTTCGTATAAGTGGCCTCAGACAGTGCCTGTCATTTTGTAATGGGCTCGTTGTCCTCCAGGGCTTCCCAGGTGGCACAGTCTGTAAGGAATCTGCCTACGATGCAGGAGACCTGAGTACAATCCCTGGTTCAGGAAGATCCCCTGGAGAAGGAAATACACTCTAGTATTCTTACCTGGGAAAACCCACGGATAGGGGAGCCTGGCAGGCTACAGTCCAAATGGCCGCAAGAGTCAGACACCACATAGCGCCTGAACCACCACCACATTGTTGCCTTGCAGTATCATACATGTTGTACCACATACCATGCACCTGCTTTTTAAACATGGCTTCAGCACTTCTAAGTACTAAGAAACCAATTATCATGTATAAATCATGCAATTTCAAGTTAAGTGGGAAACATGAGGGTTTGTCTATTTACTTTGTGTGTTTCTTTAACAGGGAAAGAAATCATTCTTCTTATCAGACATCATTCAGTAATAGGGAACCCACAAACTTTGAGGGTGCCTACCCCATTTTTTAATAAACCTCACCATTGAAATTCAACACTACTTTCTATACTGTCCTGGAGATGCATTTATTGAAATCCCAGAATTTGACAGAAAAAGCAGCTACCCAATGCCAATTTAAAGAAGGGATTTTCCTCAAAATCTTATAACATCTTGCAAATCACCTTTGCCTTTGGGGCAACTAGCCATTCTATTCATTGTATCATTAAACTGGGAGTTACTGATTAATTATACCCCAGGAGATGACTGCAATAACAATGTTTTACAAATAGGTTAATTTACAAATAGGTTAATTGTTTGGGGAAATGAAATGTGAGACAGGTATAAAAGGGGAAAGTTAGAATTTATCTACAAAGACCAGACAGACACAAAAAGCAGTCTGCTATCTCAGCAGCTAATGGCTGCCTCCTACGCTACCAGATTTTACTATAATTAAGCTTTCAGTATCTAGTTTAGCACATTGCNTTCATAAGTAACCAATGGGAGACAATGGTTTGGGGCAGTGCTTCTCAATCACTGCAGGGTGACTGAAAAGGTGATTTTATCCCCAAAGTGTCCTTTTGGCAATGTCTAGGGACGTTTTGTGCTACCAACATCTACTGGGTAGAGACCAACTGGTGTTATTCATTTGCTAAATCATGCCTTACTCTCTGGGACCCCAAGGACAGCAGCACCCCAGTTTCCTCTGCACTCCACTATCTGGAGTTTGCTGAGATTCATGTCCATTGAGTCAATGATACGAGCTAACCATCTCATCCTCTGCTGGCCCCTCTTCTTTTGCCTTCAGTCTTTCCCAGCAAGATTACTTAGCCCCAAATGTCAATAGCATCCCAAATGTAAAGACTGGAAAACCTTGACTTAGAGCTATAATCTACCCTGAAATATTTATTACAAACATTTCCCCTAAAGAATGACCAACATCAGGACTTTCTGTCACCATGGAAATTGGAGAAAGTAATAGGATTCAATGGAGTGGGGAGTGGAGAGTGGCAAGAGGGGGTGGTGTTTTCAATGAGGTCACTAAAGTCATTACCTAGTTGGACTGTGTGACCTGGTCATTCTTGAGACCATAAAACCATGTTAGCTTTGCAGGACTGCTTCCTGGTGACATAGCAGACTAGCCAAGTGAGGAAAACAGAGAAGCGAATGTGGCCACGAGGCTCTCCACCTCAGACATACTCAAGGTTTTTTGTGTGAGCTCTACAAAGAATCTCCTGCTTCCAGAGGTGAATTCTGGGCAAAATGAGTCCCAGGCAATTACAGGAAATGATTATGCCTTCAGAATTAAAAGACAGAAAGTAGTATCCCATGGTGCGGAGCACAGTGCAGATGTGAGAACCTGAATTTGAAATCCCTGGTCTGCCTTTGCTCAATCTATCGGAGCTGGAGGTCATCTAATCCCATTCCATCTAGAGAATGAAATATTTATAAAAACATTTTGAGACCTATGTCACATAAATTTCTAAACAGCAGAGCAAAATTCCATTTCAGCTCAAGGACAAAACAACAATCCGCTCTGAGTTACAAGCTTCTGTTCTTCCCTCTCTGGCATTGTCAATTCTGTTCTTAGTTCCCTTCTGTCTACCCTCACGTGGGTCCAGCTCAAAGGACAAAGATGTCCTTTCACACCATTATCCCTCCGTTTTTGCATTCATGACATGTATCACAGTATTTTGAATGCATTATCACTGCCAGTGGAAATTTGCTGTATGAAGCAGGGAGCTCAAATCAGGTGCTCTGGGACAACCAAGAGGGGTGGATGTGGGTGGTTCAAGAGGGAGTGGACATACGCATACCTATGGCTACTTCATGTTGATGTATGACAGAAACCAACACAATATTGTGAGCAATGACCTTCCAATTAAGAATAAATAAATTTAAATAAATAAATAATAAATGTGCAATCAGTTCAGTTCAATTCAGTTCAGTTGCTCAGTCGTGTCCGACTCTTTGCGACCCCATGAATCATAGCACACCAGCCCTCCCTGTCCATCACCAACTCCCTGAGTTCACTCAGACTCACATCCATCGAGTCAGTGATGCCATCCAGCCATCTCACCCTCTGTCATCCCCTCCTCCTCCTATCCCCAGTCCCTCCCAGCATCAGAGTCTTTTCCAATGAGTCAACTTTTCACATGTTACTTAAGCCTAATGTTTTTTTCAAAAAATAAATGGATGTTCAAAAAACATTCAAAAACATTTTCCTTAAACATCTTTCTTTCCCATTCCAGTTCGCCCAATCCAGTGTAATTTCTCCCTTCCCACGTAGCTTAAATCCAGGGACCAATCTTTGTTATCTGCCCTCTGGACCCTTGTTTCACATTTGACACTTTTCCACGCTCTCCACTTGACATTTTTCCAGTTTCAACTGCAGAGGCATTTAGTTTTTAATCTTCCCTCTCTTACTGTAGCTTTCTATTACCAGAACATCACATGTGCACATATCAGTTCTTTTCCCTTTGTACAATAGGGTTGAAACTGTATGGGTATGTAAGTTCTACTTGTCACTGCTCATGGAAAATAGCATTTATTTTGAGCTTTCATCTCATCTAACTACAACCCAGCTGTCACAGTCTGATTCATCTACTGAAATAAGGGGGCTTGAGTTCTCATAACATTTTTTTTTCCACGATCAGTTTTGAGCAAAATTAACACCTGTGGAGTGTGTGTGAGTGACTGTATGTGTGAAAGAGAGAGAGAGAAAAGGAGACCATCATAAAAAAGAGAGATAAAAGGATATTATTTTCAGATAGTTAAAGGACATAGAATGGGGCTTCCCTGGTGACTCAAACTATAAAGAATCTGCCTGCAGTACAAGAGACCCAGGTTGGACCCTTGGGTTNGAGATAAAAGGATATTATTTTCAGATAGTTAAAGGACATAGAATGGGGCTTCCCTGGTGACTCAAACTATAAAGAATCTGCCTGCAGTACAAGAGACCCAGGTTGGACCCTTGGGTTGGGAAGATCCTCTGGGGAAGGGAAAAGCAACCCACTCCAGTATTCTTGCCTGGAGAATTCCATGGACAGAGCAGCCTGGTGGGTTACAGTCCGTGGGGTCACGAAGAGTCAGACACAACTGATCAACTAACACTTTCACACAAAGGTCACAGAAATTATTTCTCTTAAATAAGATTTCTACCTGTGTCCCTGGCTGCTGTAGTACATCCAACATAACACAATGACCCTTTGCTCTTCCATGTCAAGGTTCCAAGCCTAAGGATCATGCTAAGAAGAGGGATTTAAGACTGCATTAGTTTCCATTCCCTATTGGAGTCTTTCCCAATGCTTGACTGTTTTTTATCCTTTGGCAAAGACAAGTTTTTGCTTTGTTTAGAAAGTTCTTTGCTGTTGGCAGTAGCACATATTTCACAAAAAGATAGAATGAAGGAAGTGGAGAGAACTATGTTACAACATTTTTCTTGACTTTTTCCCCTCAAAATGGAACAATAGGGGTCATTTAGGATAAGAAAAATAAGGTGTCCTCTGACCTTTGCAAAGTAAACCCTGAATCTATTTTTCTTGCTGTTGTTCAGTAATTCATTAGTGTCTGAGTCTTTGCAACCACGTGGTCTGCAGCACGCCAGGCTTCCCTGTCCTTCACCATTTCCTGGAACTTGCTTAAACTCAGGTCCATTGAGTCGGTGATGCTATCCAATCATCTCATCTTCTGTCATCCGCTTCTCCTCCTGCCTTCAATCTTTCCCAGCATCAGGGCCTATTTTACCATCCCACAAAACCTAGTTTTTCTAACAAGTCAGTGTCAGGTCAGTATTATCACCAATTTGTTTTTGTTCTGAAAGTCTAATTTTAAAATAGTCAATTAAAAACTTCTTGTGAAAGTATATATTTTACCTTTATGAAAAAATACTGTATAGAAGGTTAAACGGATCCACCCAGTGGACGCATACACAAAGGCTTTACAGCTGTCAATGTGCTGCTCCCTAGTGAGCACTTTATAGAAAGACATCTCTGCCTGAATATTTTATTCCACGAGCCAGAGGAGGAGCCACAGACTGCGGGGCCAGGTTGGTGCTGATGGGGGTGCTGATGCGGGGAGCAGATCAGGAGAGGCAGGAGAGCCACCAAAGAGCCTGAGACAGAACGACAGAGACCAAAACTGGTGTGGGATGACTCCTGAAGTCTCTCTGATGCATTAAAAGCCTGCGTGGACTAAGCCAGCCAGGTTTAAGCAAGTTCCAGCGACTAGCCAGCACTCTGTTTTGGAAACCAGGGACTAACAGGAGGGGTCGAGAGGCAGTGAGCAAGAAGCTAATCTATCAGATGGTGGTAAAAGACCAAACTAACCGATCTGAAATTCACATGTAGTCAGAATCCTAAAAGATGCTATCTGAAAGACATGGCCAGCTCTTCAGAAATTCTTCAACTTCCATGCATTACCTTCTTTGCACGGCAAAATTATTGTGAGCAAGGGAGGGTTACAGAGTGGAATTTTTGCCACATTGTGAAGAGCGGGTCTGGGCCTGGGAATTCGCAGGTCCAACACAGCTACTCTGCCGGAGGCGAGACATAGGTGAGCTGAACACAGCTTACAAAGGATGAGGAGTTTGCAGGTCTGACCACGACAATAAATACTGAATCTTTTGTTTCAGGATTCTAAGATAGTCTGCTCTTCCCTTCTTGGGTATGGAATATAGGATTAACTTCCTCAAAATTGTGAAAAGATGAAATGCATGTTAGATGCCATTTCTATCTCTTTGGGGCAACATTATTATTATTGTATCATTATTAATTATTATTACTACTATTACTAATGTAGGAAACATACTAGCCATTATTTATGAATACTTACTGTGTCTTTCTTTAATCCTGAAAATAACTAAAACTGGATGTAAATTTAATTTCCCAGAGATTGCTGTCAAGAGAATTTCTCATGATTAGGAAACTAGTACACGGCAGTACCGAAACTCAAACTGTTAATCTAACACTAAAAATTCAAGTCTTTCCACCATACTTAAGCAGCTGTCTCTCCTTTTTAACAATCATTTCTTTTCAAGACATACAAAATTCTATTTGCTCTTCAGAAAGGTAATTAGCAAAGCTGATGAATTAATCTGAACAAGGTAACCCTCCCTCTGCTCTTGAGTTATAAGGACATTTGTCACCACGGCTTTTTGAGATGGTGTCAGACTAAAGGAGATCATTGGATATTTCCAATCAGACATAAAAGGAGACTAAAATTATGACAAAACAGTACAGTAAGCCCCAGACATACGAATGAGTTCTACTCCATTCCAAGAGTGCTTTCAGAAGTCAAATTTTTTGTAGGTCTGAAGAGGTTAGCCTGGGTACCATATGCAATACTGCGATCGGTTATATCATACTGCACTATAATAGGTTTTGGGGCTTCCCATATGGTGCTAGTGGTAAAAAACCCGCCTGCCAATGTGGGAGACAGTAAAGAGGTGCGTTTGATCCCAGGGTTAGGAAGATATACTAGAGAAGGAAATGGCAACCCGCTCCAGTATTCTTGCCAGGAGAATCCCATGGACAGAGGAGCCTGGCAGGCTGCAGTCCATAGGTCTCAAAGAGTTGAATATGAATGAAGCGACTGAGCATGCATGCTTGCATAGTTGATTTACAATATATTCATTTCAGGTACACAACATAGTGATTCAATATTTTTTGTAGATGATATTTTATTTAAAGTTATTAGAAATATACTTCTCTGTATTGTACAATTTATCCTTGCTGCTTATTCATTCTATACATGGCAATTTGTGTCTTTTAATCCCATACCCCTATTTCACCCCCACCCACCAGCGTGCTAATCTCTAGTTTGTTCTCTATTTCTTTAAGTCCATTTCTGTGTTGTTATACTCATTAAGTGATAACATAAAATATTTGTTTTTGTCTGACATTTCACTAAGCATAAAAATCGCTTAGAGGATATTTTTAAAATCACTGCATTTCTTTTAAGTTGTGCCTTAGATATTTTATGTAAATAAAGCCAGTTTTCCCAATAAAAACACTATCTAACAAACTTTGATTCCAATATGCTGAACCAAAACATACATTTTTAGATAAACGAGAGATTTTTTTTAAATAAATAAACTTCAAAAACTGATATTCATATGAAGGCCTTCCTAAAGTCAACAGTAAATGTACGTTTATATTAGTTCTAGCCAGAAAACTCTTTCAAGATGGTATTTGTACAAACAGTTCTTTGCTTAAGGTTTCATAAAACCCTTAGTGAATACTTTTGGGGGCTCTTTAGAAAAACAAAGTTTGAGTTAAAGTTAATTACTTTCTCAGAATAAGCAAGCAGGAATCTCAGATGGAGCATGGAAATCCCTTCTAGCCTCATTCATTATTAAGGAGAAAACAAAAAGATCTCGTACTTTAATAAAAGGAGCCTTGTGCAGACAATCAGGGGGCTCCAGCTGAATTATAGCTCAGGCTCTGATAATGTTTAGTGTAAGAATTAAAGGCAAATATTTCATCTCTTGCTGTCTCGAGTTTCAGCTTTGCTGTGTAATGTTTGACAAGATCTATAATAAAGCTCAAACTCACTTTCCTCATCTATTAAGTTAAATAACGCCATCCTCTTATAGAGTTACTGCTGCGGCTGCTGCGTCGCTTCAGTCGTGTCTGACTCTGTACGACTCCACAGTCGGCAGCCCACCAGGCTCCTCCGTCCCTGGGATCCTCCAGGCAAGAACACTGGAGTGGGTTGCCATTTCCTTCTCCAATGCATGAAAGTGAAAAGTGAGAGTGAAGTCGCTCAGTTGTGTCTGACCCTCAGCANAATATAATTAATAGAAATAGTGTAACTTATAATTATATAAATATAAATTAAGCATATAGATGCATATTGGCATACTTACCTGAAAAATACCTGAAATGTATAAGCTACTTGTCTGCTGACTATGATTTATTTTTCAGATCTATTCTCTTTAATATAAATGATGGATGGAAGAAAATATAATTTGAATCCATCTGATTTTCCTGTTTATGACCTGATCTATTTCACTTATTTATTTATTCAGTACATATCTGTTATCCATCTATCATATGCTAGAACAGAGGAAAGAATGATGAACTGGGCATTCTTTACAAGGGCTTTTTATTTTAGAGTGAGGCAGCATGCCAGCGTTCCGCACTGGTCGTTATAGGGTTACACAGAAAACATTACCTAATCTAGACAGAACAAGAGAATACCGCTTAGAAGAGAGAACAACTGACAAGTGTCTGAATGTATGAACAAAATTTTGTCTGGCAAACAGAAAAGGAAGAGCAATACAGACAAAAGAATTGAAAGAACTCATTCCATAAAGGGGGAAAATAAGTAGAAATCTGTTGAAAAGTCCAAGCCTTTGAATTTGTTCAGATTTGACCCTACCTAACACTTGCAGTGATGGTTTTTAGACAAGGTCATGGTTAGATTTCCATGAAACTGAGCCCTGGTGGGCATTTTGTCCAGTGGAGTTGTCAGGACTAAAGGCAAGCAGAGTACCTAAATACAGGGACACTTAACCAAGGATCCTTGGACTCCCTAAAAGGTCTGTGGATAGAATTTAGGAGGATTTCAAACTTGATGGGGGAAGTGTTATATTAGTTTGGGGTCTTACACTTAGATCTTTAATTCATATTGATATATAGTGTAAGATAAAAATTTAACTTCAATTTTGTGCTTGTGGCTATCTGGTTTTGTCAACACATTTGCTAAAGAGACTTTCCTTTTTAAAATAATACTTATGCCAATCACCACTTCAAACCACACTGAAAATTAATTCCACTGTAAGAATACTTTATGCAATATAATAAAAAAGCATATTACTATATCATAGATTTAAGTATGCTGACTTGTGTGTTTCAACATAATTTTTTTCATTGTAATCCTTTATAAATTTATTAATCTTATGTATACTGATGTACATTATAAAATATTTATTTTGTGCCTATTCATTTAAGTATTATCAGAAAGTGACTAGAGATTTCATCAGACAGCTACAAGGTCATGGACTAAAAAAAATATTAAGAATTTGGAGATTGTTCCAATAACTCAGGCAATAGATGAAATCCTGAAGTAGAGCAATGGTAACTTAAAAGTATAATAAAGAAACAGGCAAATTCAGTATCATTTAGTGGTTAAATAAATGCCAAGAACCAAAGATAAGGTGAAATCAACTAAATTCTTAACTTGGGTGATTTTATTGGTTGGTGGTGTGTAGTTCTGGGACTCAATGTGGAAGTTAAATTTAACACCACAAGAACTGTCAATAATCAACCATGGCAAGAAGATAAATGAAGCGACTGACTCAGGATAAAGCCATAGTAAGTTCAGTTCGTTTCAGTTCTGTCTCAGTGTGTCTGACTCTTTGCGACCCCATTTACTGCAGCATGCCAGGCCTCCCTGTCCATCACCAACTCCAGGAGTTCACTCAAACTCATGTCCATCACGTCGGTGATGCCTTCCAACTATCTCATCCTGTCTTGCCCCCTTCTCCTCCCACCTTGACTCTTTTGCAGCATCAGGGTCTTTTCCAATGAGTCAGTTCTTCGCATCGGTGGCCAAAGTATCGGGGCTTTGGCTTCAGCATCAGTCCTTCCAATGAATACTCAGGATTGATTTTCTCCAGGATTGACTGGTTGGATTTCCTTGCAGTCCAAGGGACTCTCAAGAGTCTTCTCCAACACCACAGTTCAAAAGCATCAGTTCTTTGGTGCTCAACTTTCTTTATAGTCCAACTCTTACATCTATACATGGCTACTGGAAAAACCATAGCTTTGACTAGACAGACCTTTTTTGGTTAGGTAATGACTCTGCTTTTTAATATGTTGTCTAGGTTAGTCATAGCTTTTCTTCCAAGGTGAAAGTGTCTTTTAATTTCATGGCTGCAGTCACCATCTGCAGTGATTTGGGAGCCTAAAAAAATAAGGTCTGTCACTGCTTCCATTGTTTCCCCATCTATTTGCCATGAAGTGATGGGGCCAGATGCCATAATCGTAGTTTTCTGAATGTTGAGTTTTAAGCCAAAATTTTCACTCTCCTCTTTCACTTTCATCAAGAGGCTCTTTAGTTCTTCTTAACTTTAAGGCTCTTTAGTTCTTTTTCACTTTCTGTCATAAGAGTGGTGTCATCTGCTTATTGGAGGTTTTTTTATATTTCCCCCAGCAGTCTTGATTCGAGCTTGTGTTTCTTCCAGTCCAGCATTTCGCATGATGTACTCTGCATATAAGTTAAATAAGCAGGGTGACAATATGCAGCCTTGACATACTCCTTCCCCTATTTGAAACCAGTCTGTTGTTCCATGTCCAGTTCTAACTGTTGCTTCTTGACCTGCATATAAATTTCTCAGTTGGCAGGTCAGGTGGTCTAGTATTCCCATCTCTTTAACAATTTTCCACAGTTTGTTGTGATACACAGCGTCAAGGCTTTGGTATAGTCAATAAAGCAGAAATAGATGTTTTTCTGGAACTCTCTTCTTTTTCGATAATCCAACAGATGTTGGCAATTTGATCTCTGGTTCCGCTGCCTTTTCTATAAACAGCTTGAACACCTGGAAGTTCACACTTCACATATAGTTGAAGTCTGGCTTGGAGAATTTTGAGCATTACTTTGCTAGCATGTGAGATGTGCACAATTGTGTTTGAAGATTCTTTGGCATTGCCTTTCTTTGGGATTGGAATGAAAACTGACCTTTTCCAGTCCTGTGGCCACTGCTGAGTCTTCCAAATTTGCTGGCATACTGAGTGCAGTGCTTTCACAGCATCATCTTTTAGGATTTGAAATAGCTCAACTAGAATTCCATCACCTCCACTAGCTTTGTTCGTAGTAATCCTTCCATAGGACCACTTGACTTAGACCAGCTATTGATTACTATCAGCTGTGGTATCATGCACTATGTATACTGTGTTAGAAAATAGAACATTATGTAAAAAATAATGTCATTAAGCTGCTGCTGCTGCTGCTACTACTAAGTCACTTCAGTCGTGTCTGACTCTGTGTGACCGCACAGATGGCAGCCCACCAGGCTCCCCCATCTCTGGGATTCTCCAGGCAAAAACATTGGAGTGGGTTACTATTTCCTTCTCCAATGCATGAAAGTGAAAAGTGAAAGTGGAGTTGCTTAGTTGTGTCCAACACTTAGGGACTCCACGGACTGCAGCCCACCAGGCTCCTCCATCCATGGCATTTTCCAGGCAAGAGTACTGGAGTGCGGTGCCATTGCCTTTTCTGATGTCATTAAGCAATTTGCGGTTAATTGGTAAGGAATCATTGTTGTGAATCTCCGTATTTACAGCTTTGGTACCAGCAATTATTTGCACTCAAAAGCAAACACAGCTAATGTTTGGTTATAGGCACCAATATTCAAAATTTCCCTCAAAAGAATAACAAAAAGAGATGCTATCTATGAAAGTGCTGAAAATCCCTCAGACCTCACTGCTCTACATCTTATAAGGCTGGTGATGACAATACCTTTTCCTTCTGTCTTGGGCTTCATCCTTGTTTGATCTTACTCATGCATTAGAGGCCAGTACCTAATAAACTGAAATTCAATAGGCCTTTCCTCTTATCCAAACATTATGACTTTTTCCTTTCATATAAATCATACTATAGTATGGACAGACTGAAAACTGAAGCCATTTCTGAAGCACATCACTTGCTTTGTTAGTATGAACAGATTTAATTTTTCATTCACATGTAATTTTATAAGGTATGCAAATTGAACACTGTTGAACAAAGATAATATATAAATTTCTGCTCAATGGTGACAAGCAAATTATGTTACTTTAGTTTTTTTTCTAAAAATTTTAGCCATATTAGAAACACAGCTATCAGTTTAGATCAAATATACTCATATTTCCCTGTTATATTATTGGGACCATCAAGAAATTTAATTGTCCCTTACAGTTTGATTTCCTACAAAAGTGTTGTTAACACAATTAGTACTACTGCAAATAAGTATTGAACTGTGTGAAAATACTTATGATTTCATATGAGATACATGTAATAATAGATGAGAAATACAAAACTCAAGTTAACACTTGATAAAGATTCTGCTCCCATACAAATGTCAGTAATAATAAATGTGGGGACAATATAGTCTGCTTTATAAAAGTGAAACAGAATCCAGGCAGAATAATTTCCAAAGGTTTTAATGATAACTCAAATATTACTTGCTTGTCATTTAATCATATTAAATACTCTGAATCTAATAAATTATCTGTGATAGATACAATAAACACTTTAAGAATGGGAAATCGTTTGGTTTATTAGGCTAATGACTAAAATCAGAATGTAATGAAATTCTTCTGACTGAAATCTATATTTCTCCACTCTTTTTATAGTGTTTAGAACTGTCATAAGGTATTATCATGCAGGTGTTGTGGGTAAATGAAGGATTAGAGATTTTAAAATGTTCACGGGTTTCTATTTTTTAACTAAAAATCACACTAAATAGGAAAGTACATTTTTGTCCTATTACCATTTTCTCAGTGATATAACAGTCACAAAGAGTTGAAGCAGCAGTTATACCCCAACCATAGTTTATAGACAAAAGGCCACAGGCTTAGACCTTAGAAATATGGTAACATGATTGAGATTGAGCAAAAGGGATCCAATTAAGAAAACAAGAATTTGTAAAGGAGGAATATGAGTCTAAAAAGAGCTTCAGTTCAGTTCAGTTCAATTGCTCAGTCATGTCCAACTCTTTGTGACCCCATGAATCGCAGCATGCCAGGCCTCCCTGTCCATCACCAACTCCCAGAGTTCACTCAGACTCATGTCCATTGAGTCAGTGATGCCATCCAGCCATCTCATCCTCTGTCGTCCCCTTCTCCTCCTGCCCCCAATCCCTCCCAGCATCAGAGTCTTTTCCAATGAGTCAACTCTTCACATGAGGTGGCCAAAATACTGGAGTTTCAGCTTTAGCATCATTCTTTCCAAAGAAATCCCAGGGTTGATCTCCTTCAGAATGGCCTAGTTGGATTTCCTTGCAGTCCAAGGGATTCTCAAGAGTCTTCTCCAACACCACAGTTCAGAAGCATCAATTGTTTGGCTCTCAGCTTTCTTCACAGTCCAACTCTCACATCCATAAATGAGTACTGGAAAAACCATAGCCTTGACTAGACGGACCTTTGTTGGCAAAGTAATGTCTCTGCTTTTGAATATGCTATCTAGGTTGGTCATAACTTTTCTTCCAAGGAGTAAGCGTCTTCNTCTCCAACACCACAGTTCAAAAGCATCAGTTCTTCAGAACTCAGCTTTCTTCACAGTCCAACTCTCACAACTATAGCTTTGACTAGACAGACCTTTGTTGGCAAAGTAATGTCTCTGCTTTTTAATATCCTGTCTAGGCTGGTCCTAACTCTTCTTCCAAGGAGTAAATATTTCTTAATTTCATGGAAGTTTGGAGCCCAAAAATATAAAGTCTGTCACTGTTTCCTCTGTTTCCCCATCTATTTGCCATGAAGTGATGGGACCGGATCCCATGATCTTAGTTTTCTAAATGTTGAGCTTTAAGCCATCTGTTGCACTCTCCTCTTTCACTTTCATCAGGAGGCTCCTTAGCTCTCTTTCTGCCATAAAGGTGGTGTCATCTGCATATCTGAGGTTATTGATATTTCTCCCAGGAATCTTGATTCCAGATTATGCTTCATCCAGCCCAGTGTTTCTCATAATGTACTCTGCATATAAGTTAAATAAGCAGGATGACAAAATATGGCCTTCACGTACTCCTTTCCCACTTTGGAACCAGTCTGTTGTGTCATGGACAGTTCTAACTGTTTTTTCCTGACCTGCATACAGGTTTCTCAGGAGGCAGTCAGGTGGTCTGGTATTCCCATCTCTTTCAGAATTTTCCAATTTGTGGTGATCCACATAGTCAAAGGCTTTGGCATAGTCAATAAAGCAGAAATCGATGTTTTTCTGGAACTCTCTTGCTTTTTCGATGATCCAGCAGATGTTGGCAATTTGATCTCTGGTTCCTCTGCCTTTCCTAAAACGAGCTTTAACATCAGGGAGTTCCTGGTTCACGTATTGCTGAAGCCTGGCTTGGAGAATTTTGAGCATTACTTTACTAGCATGTGAGATGAGTGCAATTGTGCCAGAGTTTGA
>SJYV01030685.1:810814-860101 GCA_006410875.1 Neotragus pygmaeus
TCTGTCTAGTCAAGGCTATGGTTTTTCCAGTAGTCATGTATGGATGTGAGAGTTGGACTCTAAAGAAAGCTGAGTGCTGAAGAATTGATGCTTTTGAACTGTGGTTGTTGGAGAAGACTCTTGAGAGTCCCTTGGACTGCAAGAAGATCCAGTCAGTCCATTCTAAAGATCAGTCCTGGGATTTCTTTGGAAGGAACGATGGTAAAACTGTAACTCCAGTACTTTGGCCACCTCATGCGAAGAGTTGACTCATTGGAAAAGACTCTAATGCTGGGAGGGATAGGGGCCAGGAAGAGAAGGGGACGACAGAGGATGAGATGGCTGGATGGCATCCCCGACTTGATGGACGTGAGTCTAAGTGAACTCTGGGAGTTGGTGGTGGACAGGGAAGCCTGGCATGCTGCAATTCATAGGGTCTCAAAGAGTCAGACATGACTGAGCAACTGAACTGAACTGTTACCTGAATGGTCTGGTGGTTTTCCCTACTTTCTTCAATTTTAGTCTGAATTTGGCAATAAGGAGTTCATGATCTGAGCCATAGTCTTCTCCCAGTCTTGTTTTTGCTGATTGTATAGAGCTTCTCCATCTTTGGCTGCCAAGAATATAATCAGTCTCATTTCAGTATTGACGATCTGGTGATGTCATGTGTAGAGTCTTTGTTTGTGTTGTTGGAAGAGGGTGTTTGCTATGACCAATGCAGTCTCTTGGCAAATCCCTATTAGCTTTTACCCTGCTTCATTCTGGACTCCACAGCCAAATTTGCCTATTACTCCAAATTTTCTTTACTTCCTACTTTTGTATTCCAGTCTCCTATAGTGAAAAGTACATCTTTTTTGAGTGTTAGTTCTAGAACATCTTGTAGGTCTTCACAGAACCATTCAACTTCAGCGTCTTCAGCATTACTGGTCGGGGCATAGACTTGGACTACCATGATGTTGAATGGTTTGCCTTGGAAATGAACAGAGATCATTCTGTCATTTTTGAGATTGCATCCAAGTCCAATCCATTTGGACTCTTTTGTTTACTATGATGGCTGCTCCATTTCTTTAAGGGATTCTTACCCACAGTAGTAGATATAATGGTCATCTGAGTTAAATCCACCTATTCCAGTCCATCTTAGTTCGTTGTTTCCTAAAATGTTCATTCTTGCCATCTCTTGTTTGATCACTTCCAATTTGCCTTGATTCATGGACCTAACAATCCAGGTTCCTATGCAATATTGCTCTTTACGGCATCAGACTTTGCTTCTATCACCAGGCACATCCACAAATGGGTGTTGTTTTTGCTTTGGCTCCATCCCTTCATTCTTTCTGGAGTTATTTCTCCACTGATCTCCAGTAGCATATTGGGCACCTACTGACCTGGGGAGTTCATCTTTCAGTGTCATACTTTTTGCCTTTTCATACTGTTCATGGGGTTCTCAAGGGAAGTGGTTTGCCATTCCCTTTTCCAGTGGACCACATTTTGTCAGAACTCTCCACCATGACCCATCTATCTTGCATGGCCCTACATGGCATGGCTCATAGTTTCATTGAGTTAGACACCAAAGGACCTAGCATATAATAAAAGATGAATGAGTGTTTGCTATTATCATATTAGTATTATTATTATTTAGTTATTTTTATTTAGAATAACTTCTTAGGGTTGTTTCATTCTGAATAGTTCTATTATTTATAGTTATTATTTAGTTCTTTCTTAGTTCTTGCCACCTTTATTTCAGCTCAGCTATTGCCAAGCTGCTGCCACCATCTTGACTGTCCTGAAAGTCTCTTTCTCTTTTAATTAAAAGACCAAACAAGAACAAAAACAGTTAAATCTGAAAAGAAAGGTAATGCAGAACACAGCCTTCCAAAGTGACTTTTTACCACTGCTAAGGGAACTGAGGTCCCTCAGGAGATTTTGTCACTACCAGGGCAGGGAGGAGGGCAGGAGAGGGAGACTCTATTTCAGGAAATACAATGAATTTAGGCAGTTTTCCCCCTCTTCTGAGCTGTGAGTTCTGTTTTCATCTACTGGGATTTCTTTTTCTTTTTCTTTTTTAATATTTGTTTGGCTGTATTGGGTCTTAGTTGTCCAGAAGCATGTGGAATCTTAGTTCCCTGACCAGGGATTGAACTCACATATCCTGCCTTGGAAGGTGAATTCTTAAGCACTGGACCACCAGGGAAGTCCCTTTACTGGGATATCTATTTCCTCAAGACTGGTTACAGAGTGGATCACAATTCTCCCCTAACTTTCTTCCTTTGTGCTGTCTCCCCAAACAACATCTTTCATTCCAAGAATTCTATTACTATAGAGCTTAAAAAAAAAGGTACTTAAATTTAAAAAAAAATTAAAAATAAATTCTCAAAAAATAACATTGGGAAGCTGCAGAGCTCTCAAAACTGTTAAGAATCTTTGGGATTTTGACCCTGAGTCCCTTTCTTGCATGGAACACAGACCCCAGTGTCCTCCCATTTTTCTGTCACTCTTAAAAGGTTGAGCTTAACAAAATAGAATTCATTACCAATTTTTTTTCCAAATCCTTTACTTTTAAAAGACTCTATAAAATAAGCATAAATATATCGTTAAGGTGAATGATGGATGGCATCACCGACTCAATGGACATGAACTTGAGCAAACTCCGGGAAATCGTGAGGAACTGGGAGGCCGGGTGTGCTGCAGCCCATGGGGTGGCAAAGAGTTGGACACTACTGAGTGACTGAACAACAAACAACAAGATGAGTGCTGTGTACTTCAGATGAATCCCGGACATACAGCTCTTGTTTGGGGCCACATTCGTGTTCCTGCACTTCTGTATGTGAAAGGTCACTGAGTGAAGTCCACTCATTTCACCTAATTCTCACCCTTGATCCAGTGGTTTTCAAATTGTAGTGTGTATCGCAGTCATCTGGAAGGCTTGAAAAAGCACAGATTACTGGTCTCCACTATCAGAGTTTCTCATTCAGAAGGTCTAGGAAAAGCCCCGAGAATCTGCCCTTCCAGCCAGAATCCAGATAATGCTAACTCTGCTGGAAGTACTCTGAGAACCATTGACCTATGCTCTTCCTATCCTGGCCCTTCCTTTTTGCTCAAATAGAAAGAGCTTTTCTGCAGAATGAAGCCAGAGTGAGAAGCACAAAATCAAGAGAAAGGAAGCAGGCACAGAGATAGAAACAGAAACAAAATTGTTCAGCTCTGGGACCCACCAGGGTGTAAAGGCGACTTCAATACTCCACTTCCCAGTTATAGGTTAAAAGTTATCAATATCCTTTTTGCTAAGCTATTGTGAATTGGGTTTATGCCACGTGCAGTGAAAGAAGCACAGTCAGTATAATCTCAGTAAAATGTACAGTTATTACCATGTACACTTGAGGGCATTTCTCACTGCTCCTGTAAGTAATCAGAGAAGATATTTCTCTGCATCAGTTTATCAGATTCGTCACCAACAAATATTTGTTACCAATGTGACAACCGCCACATGTTTAATGATGGAGATGACAGTAGTTGAAGCAGATGGAAACTCCCCCAAGGTAGATCAAGCACTGAAGGCAAAGTTGGGCATATGTTTGGTGAGCCTGGAATCTTTCATCCATTTATTCAATGACTATTTGTTAAATCCCAACTGCATGCTCTTCACTAGGCCAAGATCTGGAAGGAAACGGTGAAAAAAGCCCTTCCTGTCAAGTTGGGGTGACAGAAGTAAGCGGTCCTTTACAATAGAGTTAGATCAGTGTTCTGCAGGCATCAACACGGTACCGTTGGCTCTGGAGTGAACAAAAGCACCAGGGAGCCAGGAATGTGCTCTGTGAACCATTGCTTTCAGACAAGTTCTGGGTGAAGGTGAGAGCACAGTGGATGCGACAGACACATGGATTTTTGTGTTTTGGAGGACAAGTTTATGGCTTTGAATAGATTTAGGTTAGAGGCATGGCTCCACTGTCATTTCATGTAGCAATTACAGAAAGTCCCTTACATATGAACAAGTGTCCATTCTGAGAGTGCATTCATAAGTCTAATTTGTTTGTAAGTCCTACAAACTCAGCCTAGGTACCCAACTAACACGATTGGCTATATAGCACTGTACTGATATAGGTTTATAATACTCTTCACACAAATAATACACAAACAAACACAAAAAATAAAGAGAATATTTTTAATCTTACAGTCCAGTGCCTTGAAAAGTACAGTAATACCAGCTCTATCGGGCTTCCCAGGTGGCATAGTGGTAAATAATGTACCAATGCAGGAGATACAGGAGACAGGGGTTCAATCACTAGGTCGGAAAGATCTCCTGAAGAAGGAAATGGCAACCTGCTGCAGTATCTTTGCCTGGGAAATCCTATGGACAGAAGAGCCTGGCAGGCTACAGCCCACAAAAGAGTTCGCAAAAGAGTTCGACAGCTTTGTGACCAAACAGCAACAACCAGCTACATCATTGCTTCTTTTATGCTTGCTTCTGGATGTCCTCAGCTTGAAATAAAGATACTGTACTTCTGTATTCTCTGCCCTGAATGGTAAAGCACACAAACGCACAAACGCTTTAGAGGATGAACGCACATGACAGTGTACACCAGACACGTGAACTCCGAATAACTTACGTGACTGGATAGATGAACGCACCTTCGCATCTCTGAAGGTTTGCGACTTGAAGGTTTCTATGTAGGGCACATAATGTAACTGGAAAGCCTCAGTTTCTCTTATTTATAAACCAAGCTATTTTTACTTATTTAAGGTTAATATTGCGGTAAACCCTGCATACCAGTGCTAAATATATGGGCTTCCCAGGTGGCGCTAGTGGTAAATAACCTGCCTGCCAATGCAAGGGATGTAAGAAGCTCGGGTTTGATCCCTGGGTCGGGAAGATCCCCTGGAGGAGGGCATGGCGACCCACTCCAGTATTCTTGCCTGGAGAATCCCCATAGACAGAGGAGCCTGGGGGGCTACAGTCCGTAGGGTTATACAGAGTCAGACATGACTGAAGTGGCTTAGCATGCATGCATCAAACATACAATAAATGTTCTATCAATGTTTACTAACCAAAATACCCCCAAATTACATAATTTTAGGAAAACACTATAGGAAGCCCTCATCTTCCAATGGAAAGCTGATTATGGAGGAAATGTGAAACCTGAAGTTCCAAAGACCGATATGACTCTAAAATTAAATAGAAGAGAAATTTTGAGTGATCAATAGCTCCTAATGACCAGTAGTGTTAGGTCCATGGGGAAAATGGTGCATTCAATCCACATCCTTTCCCTAACGTGAAGAACAAAAATTTTACAAAAATAACTAATTGATCCAGTTTACCTGAACTGACATTTTACATTAACTTTCTCTCTGCCATAGCCATTGTTTCACCTGTCAGTGGCTCGGGATAAGCAGCCCGACTGACAACATGCATTTGATAAAAGAACACCTAAGATTTGTTGTTTTCCGGGAAGAGCCTTAATACAGACACATCAGCTCAAGGCCAGCTCATTGAGTTGGGTGGGCTGCAGGATACTTTCTTTGAGGATGTTCTGGTGTCCCAGACATATTCCATGGGTGTCTGAAATAATCCATCTCAAAGAGTTTTTCTGATGAGCTGCAGGTGCAGATTTTGTAGGAGAAATTAAAACCTAGAGCAGATATTTCAGGGACTGATGCTTCTTTTAAAGCTTCAGTGACAAATCATCTATTTGTAGCTTACTCCAAATTCCCAGTGGCTACTGCTTGTAGATGTCATCTAAAATGTAGCAAAATCTCTGGTTCCGTTCAGTCAGCTTTACCCAGTTCCGTTACCTACTGGCTCTGGACGTATTTGAGCTTTTCAGACTCTGTATTCTACTGACAGCTCAGAAGAGATATTAACAATATTTAATAACCAGTAAGACATGGGCAATAAGGTCAAATTCTAAAGGTCTTAGGCACTGTTAGGTATTAACCTTTTGGTTTCTGATTGTGAGGAGAAGAGGCTAGGGTGTGGGGGTGTAGGGAAAACTTAGGGGGCTCAGGGTGGTAGTTACTTGCCTATGTTGTGAAAACATCAATATCTGAAAAACCCAGATGGTCATATTGATTGAATGTCAGATCTAGGTGAACACTTTAAGCAAAGGAGTATGAAACTTCTTCATGAGTTTAAGGTGACTACTGAGAGAAAAGAAGATATAGAAGTGAAAGAAAAGATGGAGTAAAGAAAGAAGATATGGGATCTTCAGTTGCATACATCTAGAGAATAAAGAGTGTGTGTGTGTGTGTGTGTGTGTATCCCAGAAAACCTGAGTAAGGAAAGCCTGTAGAGATTAGAAAGTGAAACAGGAGGAAAGAGGGCAGGGCACAGCCCTTAAGAGAATGAAATAAGCATAGGACATGCATGATGAAAACTGATTAGTACCAAATAGGTCCAAGCTGACAGACGAGTCATCTTCCATTAGACCTTGAGCCTCAGTGTATGCTCACTGTAACACATCAGCAAGCTAAATCACACACCCACAGGCTCCATGACAGACAGTTCCAAAGCTGACCATAAAGGTCAAAAAGTAGGCAGTGAGCCAATTCCTGGAAATCTCCACTCCTCCTCCAAAATAGCTGGAATACTCCTCCTACTCATTAGCCTATGAAATTCAGTTCAGTTCAGTCCACAGTTGTGTCAACTCTTTGCGACCCCATGGACAGCACCACACCAGGACTCCCTGTCCGTCACCAACTCCTGGAGTTTACTCAGACTCATGTCCATTGAGTCGGTGATGCCATCCAACCATCTCACCCATCTCATCCCATGGGTATGAAATTACCCACTCATAAAAACTGACAACCCCATACCCTGGGGCTGCTCTCACCTTCTGAGATGACCTACACTCTGTCTGTGGAGTGTGTTTCTTTCTAAATAAGTCCACTTCTTACCTATCATTTTGTCTCTTACTGAATTCTTTCTGTGATGAGAAAGAACCTGAGCTTCATTAAATCCTGAGACCAGGTATGTGATCTCAGTTAAAAGACTGTGGGTTTACATCCCAATGTGAGTTACATGGTTTCAAGAGAATATTGTTTCTAAGGCCCTGAACTTTGAGCTCTATCAGATGCTAGGAAACAACTAAGAGACTCCTGTCTTAAAATCGATACGAAAAGCAATGATTCCCTGGGCCTGCAGGCCTCATAATGGAAAAACTCAGGCAACAAGACCACTATTAGATCCCTTATTGCACTTATCTTTCCCTTTCCATTGGACTGAGATTTCTTTGGACTTTGTATTTTCCATATATAAGACAGCGCCTGGCACATGGTATATTTCTACCCATACCCTTCCAGCTTCAAGCTGATTTAGGTGTTCTCCTTTTGCTCCAATTTATCAGTCTCCACTGGAAGGTCCTTGAGGGAACAGACTGTGCCATTTACTTATCATTGTGATAACACTTGGCTCAGAGTAAGGCCTAATATAAATATTTGTTGAACAGATAAGTAGATGAATATCAATCCATAAACTATCTTGGCAAATCCTTGTAGGGAAAAATCCATAAACTTAGGCATTTATTTGTTTAAAATATGCTGCTGATTTATGGTAAAATGGGTCAAACGTTAATGACTGTGCCCAAAATCTATTCCCAACCCCTTCATCTTAATGATCTCTTTTTATAGCAGCTGAAAACTTCATAATCCACTTTGCTTAGAGGTAACCATGTAATGTAGCTCTGAACCATAAACGGAAGTCCACTGGGGTGAGGATAGGTGTAAGTGTTTTATTCTCTGGCTATTTTTGGATCTTTTCCATATTTCCTTCATCCTGTCTTAAACATGGATGTGATGGCTGGTACCAAAGCAGCCATCTTGAAGTCATGAAAGAAAAGACATGAAAATCCCGTCCAGGACATTTTTGAGCACCTGAACTGTCACTAGAATCTACATATGTTCACTGTACGTTTTACGATTAAAAAAGTGAAGGCTAAAAAATAAACAAATGTCCTATTACTTGCAACTGGAAACAATACTAATTAATAAATTGCAAGTGTTAAAGTTATACAATTCTGGAATATAGTCTCTGGTGAGCACACTGTGGGACTAGGGAATGTAAATGTATTTAGATCGAAGGATTTGAAAGAGTGGGGGAAAAGTTAGAAGCCAAGGTGTGTTTCTTGAATTTTCTCTGCAGTCTTTAGACAATTTCCTTCTTACACACACTAAGAATGAAACTACCTTGCTGAAAAAATGGGGAAAAAAAAGTATACTTAGAAAATTTATTACTCCATTTTTCTGAAATGAGACACTCAGGCCTCTAGTTGAGCTCATTTTCGCGTTGAAAATGTTCCTAAACTTCTGGGTACAATTTCTCTCCTTTCCCATTTCCCCAGTGGCCTTTGCACCAGTTTTATTGACTGACAATAAGTTTAGCCCTGCCCCAAAATGTAGTTCTTCTGTATTTTCACATTAAAACTCTTATAAGAAGTGCTTTATTACCCTACTGTGTGTTAGTCACTTGGTCATGTCTAACTCTTTGTGATCACATGGACTGTAGCTCATCAGGCTCCTCTGCCTGTGGAATTCCCCAGGCAAGAATACTGGAGTGAGTAGCCATTCCCTTCTCCAGAGAATCTTCCCAATCCAGAGATTGAACCCAGATCTCCACACTGTAGGCAGATTCTTTACCATCTGAGTCACCAGGGAAGTACCCTACTACAATGTTATAAAACCAATTACAGTAGTTAAAAGATTAATCATATTGCTAACATTAATATTTATCATTGAAAAACTAGTGGATATTGATTAATTCAACTCTGTCTGTCCTTGACATTCATTTCTAGCAGCTTGAAAGCTTCTGGATTAAAAATGAAATAGGCCAACAACTTATTGAATAATCTTTAAAAGGAGACTTAGAGATTCTATCACCTGATTTTACAAGTGAGGAAACTGAGTGACCTAAAATGGGAGTCATCTTTATGTGTATTTTCATGTTTCCAACAGCTGTGTTTATTTACGTTATCTAATTGGAACAATTTGAAGGTGAGAGCCATTTGAAAGTGGCTCAGATGGCACTCACTCAGATGGAGTGAGCTGGCAAAGAAGGAGACCTGGGTTTGATCCCTGTGTCAGGAAGATCCCCCAGAGAAGGGAATGGCACCCTACTCCAGTATTCTTGTCTGGAGAACCCCATGGACAGAGGAGCCTGGCAGGCTACATACCATGGGGTTGCAAAGAGTTGGACATGACTGAAAGACTAACACTTTCACCTTCACTTTCAATGAGGGACAATGATTGCTTTCTCACATCCTTTTTCCTGTTTTATTCATCCAGTGCCTGACATAGTACTTTACACATAGAAGATGTTTAATTAGTGTTTACTAACTGAGGACATGATTCCAAACATTTGACTAGGTTTCATCTCATTCATCAGACAATAAAAGGCTGGCCTCCATCTAGTCCTCATGGGCCTCAAGGGACCTCTGAAAGTACCTTGATCATTCTCACCCACCCATCTTCTGTCTGATTGCGGTCCCCTCTTCAACCAGCTCAGCTTCTAGCTCCCCTAAGGAGTCATCCATGCAATCTCCAGGCCTCATGGTTCTCATCCTGCTAAAAAAGCTCAAAGGGCAATCAGCCTGTTTTATACAATTTAGTATTTCCTGATGTAGTGTCTTTTATTGATTTCTCTTTTGCTTGAATAATTGTGTCCCTGCTATATCTAAACTCCCAGAAGGCAGAAATAATATGCTATATTTTCTATGTGTCAAAGGGCACACCTTACTCCAGAGTACATGAAGGTCCTCGGTCTGGAAGAGACAGAAGCTGCCTCCAAGTTACTTTGTGAATTCCTACTCTAAAAAGTAGATATGAAACAACTTCCGTATCATGAAATCAGCATCCTAAAAACACAAATGAGAGGCAGAATACTTTATTGAGAATCAGAAAGCAACACTAGCACTAATAAAATACAACAATATCACATCAAAAGGATTCTAACAAATTGTTCAAGTTGCTGGGCTGTATTTATATGCGGTACCTCCTAGAACACACTGAAATAGTTCCAAACACACACACAATCCAGAAAACAGCAGGGATAAGGGACGAAAATAACCAATAGATGAGAGGTTTCAATAAGCTCCTGGAAGACAGAAAACATATGGGAGTATATTGATGGACCACACTAAAGGAAGTCAAAGTCTGGAATGTTCCATAAGGGAGCCATTATGGGGACGGGGGTGCCATGATCTGCCAACTAGAATCTTAGTGGGGCTCTGGACTCAGGAGGAAAAATTGGTCTGAGTCCTAGAAGAAGATGGGTTTATTGAACATATAAACAAAGAAGAGGTGTGACAGTTCATTTCTCCTCTCTACACCTCCTTCATCCAGGGAGCTGAGGCTTCTAGCTGGTGCCCACAGTAAAGTTTTCTCACTCTCGCCTTTGAAGGAACCCCACCTGACAGCTGTTCCCACATCATTCCATTTTACAGCTAAACCTGCCACTCCACAAGCTCCCATCTGTGTAAACAACTCCATCTCAGAATTTCCACTCCATGGATCAGCGTATCAGAAAAGCAATTGGAAATCAATTGAGCAGAGGAGATGCCTGTACCAGATGCCATCTCTCATTCTTAAATACAAAGATAATCAAAGATAGCCAGACACGAGAGCACCAAGAAGAGAAGAAACGAACAGAAAAGCAAAAATGAAATCACGAGGAAAAAATGAGAATTCAAGATATTCAAAAAGACTTCGTATTCATGAATCAATGCAAAGAAAAAGGAGCAAGCAAATGACAGTAATGAGGTTAAAAATAGAATTGCCAACAAACCCACTAAATAGTAGAAAAATAAAAAAAAAGAGAAATGTCAAAAAGTGGAAGCAAAATGATAAAGAGAAAGAAATATAATACAAGAGAAAGAAGAGAACCCATCTTTTGATTTAGAATTCCAGAGAAAAGGGGACAGAGAAAATGGTGGAGAGGATATTATCAAAGACAGTTTTAACAAAAAGAATCCTCAAACTTGGAAAGACAAAACTTTTCAACAGAGGATTCCCTGATAGTTGAGAGGGATACATGAAAAAACTTTGTGATTTTTAGATCACCTAGGATAAAAGATAATCATAAACATTTCTATAAAGGAAAACACAAGTGTGATCTAAAAAACGAGGGTGTCTGAGATGACACAGTAATGCTATGAGGTTGGAAGATAAAGAGTCCAGAGTGGTCCAGTAAGACAGAGGCTCTGGTAGGGATTGAATTTAGGGAATAAGAATATATGGGGCAAGTAGTCAATGGCATAAGATAATATTTCATCTTTTATAGCAAGGAGTCTATAAATGGTAATTAAATAAAGATATAAGCCTATTACTTAAATATAAGCCTATTACTATTATTCTTGTGGTAACTACAAGAAGATCAAAAATAGAAGCATAAGCATAGAAAGAGTCGCCTCTAAGAAGCAGAGAAGCGAAAGCATATAATGAGGACTTTGCTGTTGGAATAACTCTTTATCTTTACAAAACATGTTTTTATACTGTTTTATAACACTAAAATTGTGATAAAATAATATATTAAGAATTATCCCTCAGCCTCATTCCCATTCTTGAACTCCATCCTATCTTTTAGTTCTGTTCAGTCGCTCAAGGCCAGGCCTCCCTGTCCATCCCCAACTCCCAGAGCCTATCCAAACTCATGTCTATAGAGTTGGTGATGCCATCCATTCATTTCATCCTCTGTCGTCCCCTTCTCCTCAAACTTTCCCAGCATCAGGGTCTTTTCAAATGAGTCAGCTCTTCTCATCAGGTGGCCAAAGTATTGGAGTTTCAGCTTCAACTCCAATTGAACACCCAATTGAACCTTCCAATGAACACCCAGGACCCATCTCCTTTAGTATGGACTGGTTGGATCTCCTTGCAGTCCAAGGGACTCTCAAGGGTCTTCTCGAACACCTTGAGAAAAGTTCAAAAGCATCAATTCTTCNTCCAATTGAACACCCAATTGAACCTTCCAATGAACACCCAGGACCCATCTCCTTTAGGATGGACTGGTTGGATCTCCTTGCAGTCCAAGGGACTCTCAAGGGTCTTCTCGAACACCTTGAGAAAAGTTCAAAAGCATCAATTCTTCGGAACTCAGTTTTCTTTATAGACCAATTCTCACATCCATATATGACTACTGGAAAAACCATAGCTTTGACTAGACAGAACTTTGTTGGCAAAGTAATGTCTCTGCTTTTTAATATACTGTCTAGGTTGGTCATAGCTTTCCTTCCAAGGAGCAAGTGTTTTTTAATTCCATGGCTGCAATCACCATCTGCAGTGATTCTGGAGCCCCAAANATATGAGCAAGATCATATGATATTTGTCTTTGTCTAGCTTACTTCACTTAGTATGATAATCTGTAGGCCCTATGTTGCTGCAAATTGCATTATTTCATTCTTTTTTATGGCTGAGGAATATTCAAAAAACTAAGAAGATCTAATAGCCATTTCTCCAAAGAAGAGATACAGATGGCCAACAGGCACAGGAAAAGATGCCCAAATCACTAATTTTTGTGAAGTCACTTAGCCATGTCCAACTTTTTGCAATTCCATGGACTGTAGCCCACCAAACTCCTCCATCCATGGAATTTTCCAGGCAAGAAAAACTACAATGAAGTATCACCTCACACTGGTCAGAGTGGCCATCATGAGAAAATTTACAAATAATATTAATAAATACTGAGGGGAGGTGGACAAAAAGAAAACCCCCTACACTGTTGGTAGAAATGTAAATTGTTAAATTGGTACAGCCACTCTGGAGAACAGTGTGGAGTTTCCTTTAAAAAGTAAAAATAGAGTTAACAAGTGATACCTATAATGCCACTTCTGGGCATATATCCAGAGAAATCTATAATTCAAAAAGATACATGCACCTCAATGTTTGTTGGAGGACAATAGCCAAAACTTGGAAGCAACCTAAATATCCAACAGAAAAGTGGGTAAAGAAGATGTGGCACAAAAATACAATGGAATATTACTCAGTCATAAACTCCCCTTTCCTTAAAGATAAAAGTCACATTGGATGTGGACATAGGGCAGTGAGTGGAAACAAGACTTACGTTGAATTTATGTTCACTTGTATACTCTTTCAATGTTTATGTGCATTTGTATACTCTTTTAACGTTTATGTTGTGGGTAGACAAATATGTACATGATAAGTATGAATAAGACTTCCCTGGTGGCTCAGACGGTGAAGTGTCTGACTACAATGCAGGAGACTCGGGTCCAATCTTGGAGTGGGGAAGATCTGGAGAAGGAAACGGCAACCCACTCCAGTACTCTTGCCTGGAAAATCCCATGGACAGAGGAGCCCAGTAGGCTACAGTCATGGAGTCGCAAAGAGTCAGACACAACTGAGCGACTTCATTTCACTGCACTTCAAATAGGAATAGCCAAGTAGCATAACAGTTCAAACTGGTCAATAGAAAGGAACAAATTCAGAATCAGCCCCATGGATTCAAAAGTCTGTTAAAGGTCTTCACAGTGCTCATGAAGTGCTCATTCATGACAGCAGGTGGCAGCACTACATGTGATTTAGTTTAGGGGACCCTGGAGAAATGTGAAAGTTGTTAACCATTCAATGCACAAAGCTGGAAACAGGCTCAGTTCCTCAGAACTTCTAGCCATAAAGAGAAACGGTCTGTTCATGTTTGAAATATGTCTAGATTTATTACTTGGTTTTTAGCATTTTACACTTGTCAATTACTTAATGCAATATTCTTGCTTTAACTCTCACACACTGAGCCCAAAGAAGACAAGTGAATTCCTTATTACTTAGCAGGCTCTGTGCGGCACAGCCAGGGGGAGCCCAGGCCTCCCAGCTGTTTTGCTCCAAGGAGATGGTGTGACTGACGTGGAGAATCTTCCCCATGACTCTCACTTGGAAATTTCAGCTTTCAGCAGTCTGACTCAGCCATAGTGATGTTATAAATCAAGCAGCTCATTTCCACTTGCAAAAAGCACAAGCGAGTTTACACAAACATGCTGTTTTTGTGGCCTGTGTAACCCTTGCCCTCTATTCATCTATAAAACATAAGCCCTCCACTCTTTCTCTCTTTTAAGTAATTCAGTGTCATATTTGCTTAGTTCTCATAGTATTGGTTTTGATGTTGTTCCGTCTTGTGTGATCATTTTCCCTCTTGCACTGAATATTGGGCTTGCTGATTATTCTCGTCTGTGTATCTTTTCCCTTCACATCTCTAGTTGTAGACAAAATGCTCTCCTTTCCTCAGTTTACAGTGCTTCTGGATTTTTTTTTCACGATCAAGATCAACAGCACCATAGCAATTGTCTAATAGCAGCTGTGTCTATTTGCCTCAGGCTTGCATACCAGAGGAGCATTTTTTCTCCTTATATACTATTTTCTGCTCTAACCTGTGATGCTTGGAACTCTGGAATGGGGGTTGGTGCCTACCTCACCAGCCCCATCACCCCCAACTTCTTCCCAAGGGTACCAACAAACAGGAAAGAGGTGGAGGATAAGAGGTTCACTGCCACTACCTGTCCAGAAAAAGCTCTTTGTGTCCTGGTCCACTTACTCCTGTGAGAAGAGGCAGACAAGGACAGGGAGTGACAGAGGCTACAGACGGGGAGTGGCCACACAAGGCCCCAGCAAGCGGTCAGCCCTAGGAATAATGGTGCCGGTTTGGCTCTAGCTTCTTGGAATTTGTCCAGCACTTAGATTCTGAACTCTCTGACATTCTCTGCCACTGGAGAAGCACTTAGCTGGGTTAGGTGTGGAGGAGGGAGGCATTGTCTATTCTATTAGTCAACACAACAGTCTGAGTCAGAACTCATGCTATTAGGCCCTATTCTCACACATTACATATGCTACTAAGGCAAATAAGGGCTTCCCAGAAGGAAATGGCAACCCACTCCAGTGTTCTTGCCTGGAGAATCCCAGGCACGGCAAAGCCTGGTGGGCTGCCGTCTTATGGGGTCACACAGAGTCGGATACGACTGAAGCGACTTAGCAGCAGCTGCTGGTGGCTCAGACAGTAAAGAATCTGCCTGCAATGCGGGAGACACAGGTTTGATTCCCTGGGTTGGGAAGATCCTCTGAAGAAGGGAATGGCTCCCCACTCCAGTATTCTTGGAGAATGCTATGGACCATGCAGCCTGGCAGATTACATACAGTCCTGGGGTCGCAAAGCGTCAGACACGACTGAGTGACTAACACAGAGAACCACTTAAATCAGTCACTGGGTGGCAACATGTTCAGCATTAGCTAATTCTTAATGTTTAAAATGTAGTCTTGGACCACATCAGGGTGCAAACTGGTACAAACATAAGAACCATTGGGGAGGGAGTTCCCTGGTGGTCCAGTGCTTAAGACTCTGCACTCCCACAGCAGGAGGCATGGGTTTGATCACTGACCAGGGAATTAAGATCCTCCCTGGTGAAAAATACAAAATAAAATAAAGCTGTTTTAAAAAAGAAGTATTGGGGACTCATGAAAAATACAGATTCTAAGATAGCTTCCTTAAAGATTCTTATTCAGAAAACCTGGAGTGGGGCTCAGATTTTGTGCATTTTAAGAAGAGATTCTCCACAGCTCTTATTTATCAACAAAACATAAAAGATTTTTTTTAATCCTCCAAACCCTAAAATTTGATGAGCATTTCTGCAATATTCTCTTTCATCTGTTGTGTTCTTCATATTTGACACTGTGCTTCCTCCACTTCTGAGGTTTACCTTTAGAATCACATTTGGAGGTTTCAAACGTATCCAGCTATTTCCCACTTCTAAGTAAACATCCGGAGAAGGCAATGGCGTCCCACTCAAGTACTCTTGCCTGGAAACTCCCATGGATGGAGGACCCTGGTAGGCTGCAGTCCATGGGGTCGCTGAGTCACTTTCACTTTTCACTTTCATGCATTGGAGAAGGAAATGGCAACCCACTCCAGTGTTCTTGCCTGGAGAATCTCAGGGATGACGGAGCCCAATGGGCTGCCGTCTGTGGGGTCGCACAGAGTCGGACACGACTGAAGCGACTTAGCAGCAGCAGCAGCAAGTAAACATCACTGCCTGACAAAGTGTCTGCTCTTCCATACTACTGCTATGCAGTATATTTCCAATTTGCCCCTTCACACCCACTTTCCACGCTTCTCCACCTGATCTTTGGTGTTGAAAGTGGACCCTACTGATCACATTGATAAGCTCCTTTGCTTCAAAGTTAGATTTATCCAACGGGAGGCATCAGGGCAAGGGTAAAGCACAGGAGAACAACTTTGGGGTATTAATTAGCCTCGACCCTCCCCTCCTGACTGCCCGTGTGATCAGGGTGGGTTGGCAGTATCTCACTACTGAAGACCACCTCCCTCTCACCAGGTGGGTGGTGGGTGGTGGTGGTTTCTTATGATTAGAGCTGACCTTAGGGTTCCTCCAGGTCTAGGCTGGTCATGTAGCACCAAGTTTCTCTACTACCTTTTGTAGATTCTGCTTAACACTTCCCAAACCTTTGCAAATAGTCCCTTTGTTAAAAATTTCCTCACTCTGTCTTATTATGGCATCTCCACTCCTGGGATTTTGATAAGGACAATAATTTAGCTTTATCTTCTTTCATATATGTTGTTTGTGCAATCAGGATTTTCTTGTTTCTTATGAAAATACCAGAAAAGATAGATTTAGAATTTAGGAATAGAAAGAATGAAACTTTAGAGTTTGAAAGAGCTTTATGTCTATTACACACCATGTTATGTAACAGGAACTAATGTAGTGTTGCAGGTAAAATATACATCAAGTCAAACAAACAAGCAAACAAATTCATAGAAAAAGAGAACAGGTTTGTGGTTACCAAGAGGTGGGATGTTGAGAGGAGAGGGAATTAGATGAAGACAGTCAAAAGATACAAACTAACAGTTATAAGATAAATTAGTACTATTGATGTAATGTGCGTGCTGATGTGCTCGGTCGCTTCGGTCATTTCTGACTCTTTGTGACCCCGTGGACTGTAGCCTGCCAGGACTCTCTGTCCATGGGATTCTCCAGGAAAGAATACTGGAGTGGGTTGCCAAGCCCCGGGGGAGCTTCCCAACCTGGAGATAGAACCCCTGTCTCCTGCATCTCCTGCATTGCAGGTGGATTCTTTACCCACTGAGCCAACAAGAAGGTCCTAAAATTGTATAGCAGGCCCCCAAAAGATGATAAATATAGTTAATACTGCTATATGTTATATGTAAAAGCTGTTGAGAGTAAATTCTAGAAGTTATGTCATATGAAAAACATTTTTCCCTTTCTTTAATTTTGTATCTGTAGAAGATGATAGATGTTCACTAAACTTATTGTGATAATGGTTTCATGACAAATTTAAGTCAAAATCATTATGCAGTACACATGAAATGTATATAGTGCTGTATGTCAATTATATCTCAATAAAACTGGAAATGCTAAATGAATTATATCTATTCTAACTTACCATTAATTACTATAATCCTACAGGAAATGTTTGCGCCATCCTGTTCACTACAACTTTGTAAAAAAAAATTGCTGGCAATGATAATTTTCCATTTCAGCCTAACTATTACACANTAAATGAATTATATCTATTCTAACTTACCATTAATTACTATAATCCTACAGGAAATGTTTGCGCCATCCTGTTCACTACAACTTTGTAAAAAAAAATTGCTGGCAATGATAATTTTCCATTTCAGCCTAACTATTACACATTCTTCAACAGTTCTTCATGTAGGGTGTTTTCTAGATACTTCTCCATCGTGGCCTTTGGCTGTGTTCCTTTGGGTGAATTGTGTTGTGTCAAAGTTATTGTTTCACATTTAGAAAACATTTGCAAAGTAAGCTGAATGTGGACAGGCTTCCAGCTGGAGAAGAGCACAGGCATCCCTAAGTGAAAGGCACACCCTTCCACTGGGAAGAGCAAGTGCAGACTAAAAGTTCTGGCTGCCAACAAAGCAACTGCTCGAAAACAGGCACACGAGTGGAGGCAGGAGTTCCTGAGGGTGGTAAGGCATCCTTACCACTACTCACCTTGCATGTCCTAGTTTCACTTTTAAATTTAGACCCTACTTTTTCTTCTATACTTTTTTATTTTCCACCAAGTGTACTATGGCTTACCTGGTGCCTCAGATGGTAAAGCATCTGCCTGCATTGGAGGACAACTGGGTTTGATACCTGAGTTGGGAAGATCTCCTGGAGAAGGAAATGGCAACCCACTCCAGAACCCTTGCCTGGAAAATCCTATGGACAGGGGAGCCTGGTAGGTTACAGTCCATGGGGTTGCAAAGAGTTGGACACAACTGAGCAACTTCACTTTCTTTCACTAAGTGTACTAGGGAAGANTCCAACCAGTCAATCCTAAAGGAAATCAGTCCTGAATATTCATTGGAAAGACTGATGCTGAAACTGAAATTCCAATACTTTTGCCACATGATATGAAGAACTGACTCATTGGAAAAGACCCTGAAGCTGGGAAAGATTGAAGGCAGAAGGAGAAGGGGACAACAGAGGATGAGATGGTTGGATGGCATCACCACCTCGATGGACATGAGTTTAAGTAGGCTCTGGGAGTAGGTGATAGACAGGGAAGCCTGGTGTGCTGCAGTCCATGGGATCACAAAGAGTTGGACACGACTGAGCAACTGAACTGAAATGATGTGGGCTTTAAATTCCCATGACCTGGAAATCCATTCTTTCCCCAATTCCAATCCAGATATGTCCTTCGGCCTTCCAGATTTCTGGCCAGTTGGTAACAGTGTTGTTGCTGCACAACAGTGAGTGTAGAACCACCAGCAGAAGAAATGTTCTCCAGTGTGGAGCACCTCTCATGCTCATTCTGAGTCCCAGGATTTATCGCTACTGTGAACTTTGATTGTCTAATTCAGGCAAACTGGAGATTCCCAAGCATGAGATCTTTGTTCAAAATGATGAGGTGGCATTAGAATCCAAAACTCTTTCCCCTCTATCATCCTGCCTCTCTTTTCAGTTAATTTACTTCATTCTTTTACCACAAATTACAAAACTGACATGAAGAAATGAATACTGCTAGTACCCTAAAGCATCCAGGTCAGATAGAAAGCCCCTGAATTGCACAACTGCCTTGAAAGTATTGGGGAAACATAGCTGTGTGCACATTACATTTGACACAACATTGGGGTGAAGCAAAGTGAAGCCGCTCAGTCGTGTCCGACTCTTTGGGACTCCATGGGCTGTTGCCTACCAGGCTCCTCAGGTGACAGTCCACGGAGTTTTTCAGGCAAGAGTACTGGAATGGGTTGCCATTTCCTTCTCCAGGGGATCTTCCCGACCCCGGGATTGAACCTGGGTCTCCCGCATTGCAGGCAGATGCGTTACCATCTGAGCCACAGAGAAGCCTGGGGTGAAGCAAACCATCATTTTATTTTTTGGATTCCATAACCTAGCTTTTGTATGTAAGTCTAAACTTTAAAGGATAAACAGCTTTTCAATCAATGGAACCAAGGCACTGAAAAGAAAACTCATTGTCAGGGTCTTGAGTTTACATCTCCAATTTGCCACCAACTCAAAACTGTACAGTTTAAAGCGGCATCAGGTCTCAGGGATAACCTGGTGCAATAAAATTTAGAACCTGAGAGGTCGTGACAAAGTCAAATCAGAACTTGCCTATTAATCCCATGCTTTTTTGCACGCACGGTGCTTACTTCCTGTGTAACTGTGCCTTCTTTGCTTAATTGGGTCTCAGAAAAAGGCCACAGATATTTGTTTATAGCATTTAATACAACTTCATCATGAGATTTGAGGTAAATATCTCCTTTATTAAAGAAAAGGGGAGAGGAAGGACAAAAATGATATCTTAAAAAGTCTTCTACCAAAAGTAATGAGTGCCTAAGCAAAAACAGATTTGAAGGACTTTAGAGAAATATGGATGACTTCTAACCAGCTGATAGGAAAAAGGGGTGATGTTGGAAATGCCTCTTCACAAGTTGATTTCACCCACTGTTCTGGGTTAAATTATACTGCATGAAAGAGTCTGGCACTAAGACAACTCAGTAGTTACTTAAGGGAAGTGAGTGTGTGAGAAACCACTTCCGACACCTGCATGTCAAAATTCTGGTAGATCAATAGGGGAGAAGTAATCAAAGTTACAGCAGGTGTTAATGAGAGTGGCAGAACCTCCAGCGGCTCAGATGATCCCAAACTGAGCGAGCTCATGCAACTCCAAGTGGCTGAATGCCTCCCAAGGACAGATCACAGTGATATCTGCAAGAGAGAGAAGGAGAATTGATAAGACAACCTCACCCCCAGAAGAGCCTCTTCTGCACAAAAGGATATTATTCAGAGACACCTTGCCCCTGTTTCCCATCTGTTTCCCAGATGATGGGGAAGAATGGCCCCGCATCCCAGGAAGGATCAGAACAGTTGCTTCATTAATCTTCTTTGGGGCTCTGATTCCCCCCAAACAGGATCTGTGTTAGTTTTATTTGGCATTCTTTCTGGGGAGATGCTCCAAGATTTTGGACTGGGACTATTCTGTGGGAGTGTAATTCTCTGATCGTTCGAAGTCTCACCAAAACACCAAGGAAGGGACAGAGGTGGAATTCTAGTTAGGCCATGGGTTAAAGTGAGAAGGTGTTGCTGTTTAGTCGCTAAGTTGTGTCTGAAACTCTCTGTGATTCCATGGACTGTAGCCCTCCAGGCTCCCCTGTCCATGGGATTTCCCAGGCCAGAATACTGGAGTGGGTTGCCATTCCCTTCTCCAGTAGATCTCCCCGACCCAGGGATCGAACCTGTATCTTGGGGTGCTTTAAATTCGCATGGTCTGGAAATCCAGTTTCCCTACTACCTATCGACCGGATGCATTCCTTGGGCTTCTCTGACTGCTCTCAAGCTCCTTCATGTATTGTTAAAAGTTATAATATTATTTCCAAGTTACAGAGAAGCTGGCTGATACCCAAAAAGGTTAAATACCTAGAGGAAAAAAAAAAATCTCATGGTTGTAGAGACTGAACTAGAACCAGGTCAAAGACTTCAGAACTTCCCTCAGAATAAACCTCTTGTCACTATTCCAAATAGTTTGGCAGAGTTAAAAATATATTCCAGAGTCCGAAGTGAATTTGCTGGTCTTATATACCATGGTCAAAATAGAGAAGCATTTGATTTAGAAGAAGAGCAGATGAGCTTTATCAAAGTGACTAGAAATTCTATTTGAGATCTGAGGAGTGGCATCAGACAATAAAAAGTAAATCATATGTATGCTTATGACTGATTCATGTGGATGTATGGCAGAAACCAACACAATATTGTAAAGCAATTATCCTCCAATTAAAAACAAATTTAAAAAAGTAAATATACTGAGAGTTGCCCAGAAAGGAAACTGATTGCTATGAATGCCATCAATTGTCAAAAGTGTATTGCATGAATTGAAAACTTGTGTCCACACACAAAACCTGCACAGAGAAGTTTATAGTACCTTTTTTCATAATTGCCAAAACCTGGAAGCAATCAAGATGCCTATCAACAGGATAAATAAACTGTGATACAACCATATAATAAAGTATCCAATGATAAAAAAGAAATGAGCTGTCAAACTATGTTAAGACATGGAAGTTTAAATAAATAATACTAAGTGAAAGAGCTCTTACTATAGGATTCTAACTGTAGGGCTACCTGGAAAAGGCAAAACTATAGAGCAGGAGGAGAAGGGGGCGACAGAGGATGAGATGGTTGGATGGCATCAGACTCAATAGACATGAGCTTGAGCAAGCTCTGGGAGAGAGTGAAGGACAGGGAAGCCTGGAGTGTAGCAGCCCATGGGGTCACAAAAAGTTGGACACAACTAAGTGTCTGAACAACAGCAGCAATAGAGACAGCAGAAAGATTTCTGGTTGTCAGGAGTTTACGGAGAGAAAGGAATGAACAGATAGAGCACAGGAGATCTGGCGGGGGCGGGGCAGGGGGGTGGAACGCGGCTAATGATTCCATATGAACCTGTAATGGTGGATACCTAAGAACTGGACAACACAAAGAATGAACAAGCTATTTCAGCTCATAAAAATGTGTTAATATTGGTTTACAAAGTATAACAAATGTACCACACTAATGCAAGAGGTCAATAATAGGGGGTATGACTGATGTACGGGAGAAGGTAGCAGAGGGGATCTGTAGGAATCCCTTAAAAATTCTGCCTAATTTTTCCACAAACATAAAATTCCTTTAGAATTTAAAGTCTATTAATTTTTTTAAAGAGAATGTAAAGTAGTTTGCATGCATCATCCAACAAATAAAAATTCTAGCCAATTAAATCTTACTACTCCAACCCACTGCAGTGTTCTTGCCTGGAGAATCCCAGGGACGGGGGAGCCTGGTGGGCTGCCATCTATGGGGTTGCACAGAGTCGGACACGACTGAAGCGACTGAGCAGCACTCCAGATACTTCAGTGTGTAGGGCCCTGTCCTGAGCGCCAGAGGATGTGTGAAAAAGAAGAAGCTTGTGAGGGAGTGGCTGGCCAGGTGCAGAGGAAAGGCTGTCCACGCCCCACCCTTGTTTCCAACAGCTCACTCTGTAGGCTCAGATTGTCATTTAATTCCTCTAATGTTTCAGATTTCTCTCCTGAAAAATAAAGGAGCTGGGCTAGATTCACTCAGAATTGTTCTACTGTGAATGTCTACAATTCACCATTGTATGCCTGAGAGAGAGAGAGAAAGTGTGTGTGTGTGTGTGTGTGTGTATACACAGTTGTGTCTGACTCCTTTGCGACCCCTTAGATTGGAGCCTGCCAGTCTCCCCTGTCCATGGGGCTCTCCAGGCAAGAATACTGGAGTGGATTGCCATTTCCTCCTCCAGGGGATCTTCCTGACCCAGGGATCAAACCCACTACCCATCCATCTCCTGCATTAGCAGGAGGATGCTTTACCACTGTGCCAGGAAGGAAGCCTATACCTTCTAGAGAATATGACAAAACACAAGGATTCACCGAACTTTGTGACTAGTCTGATTTCTCTGAGTTTTTGCCTCTGGGCACACACATACTTATTTAGGAAGTTAAATTAAAACCCTACATTCCTAGGTCTTCAAAAAAATCTGTTGTGTTATGTATTTCCAGTAACATTGAACAGCTCCTTGAGGCCTGAAGCAGAAAAAAAAAAATGGTCAAAGTCCAGGGGTAAGATTTTTCACTTAAATATTCAGATTGCTCACCTGTTCCTAGTCCCTCCATGCCTGGAATGTCATCTCCAAACCTATGGAAAAAACACAAGAGAAGTTAGCTGATACCGGGGCCAAAAGATCCTGGGATGAGTCGTGTGAAGAGTTTCCTGATTCAAGGGGAAAGAAGAGTTTTTGTATTTGAGAAAACCCTTTTGTTTGCACTGAACTAGGGCAAAGGAAGTGTCACTCAAGCAGGTTTTAAACAGTGTGTCCCAGAAGAAAGAGTTTCCCTCTCTAAAAATGTAACCTAAGACAATTGAGAGCCAGGAAGAAAAAAAAAAAAAAGATCAGTGGGGCAACATGGTCAAGCTCTACTTTTTAAACTAAAAATTGGAATGAGAAAGCAGTATGAAAAGTCATTAAAATGATTAATGTATCCATTTGTTTAGTTTATCCAAGAGTGCATATTAAGCATCTGTTTTGTTCCTGAAACTGTATTAGGTACTGAGAGTTAAGGAAAAAACAAACACACAAATTTTCTCTCAGGGATCTCAGACTCAGGCAACAGATGAAAGAAATAGATGCACTATAAAAAAGTACAAGTTACAATAGCTGAATGTACAAAAGGCAAACATGAAAGGAATGATAATGTTTGTCTAAGAGAGTCCGTAATGGTTTCCAAAAGAAATTAACATGAGTGTGTGTTGAAAAATAAATCAGATTTTGCCAGGGAGAAAACGAGAAAAACAAAGAACTGAAGAGAGAAAATCTGAAGCCAGAAAAATAAACAGTGTGTTCTAGAAGCAGCCAGTGATTCTGTGCTCCAAATTAAAGCACAGTTTACATCAGCAAAGGAGAGTGGTCAAGAAGAGTCTGGAAGGTCAAGTCAAAGGTCACTGTGAAAGGGTCCATTTTCCACGTTAAATTTAGCTGTATATGTGGAAGCTGAGAGAGAAAGGATTCCAGGGCTGAAAAAATATGATTCAGCAAAGATTGTATTAGGAAACAGAGGGTGAGATGGAAACTTTTATGTCTATTTAATGTGGTGAGCATTAATCTCTCGAAAAAAATAGGAAACCTTTTTCATTTTGATCTTACCCTTTCACACCTTTCTTAGGAGGCTTGCTCTTGAACTGACGAGTCTGCCTCTGCTTGAACTTGGGGGGCCCTTTGCGTGGGGTGGTGGGACCCTGGTTTGAAGTTGGAGGAGCCAACACAGTATTGTCGCTCATTCTGCTAGTGTGTGGGTGGCTGATGGTTTTCTTTCAGGCCCTTTGGACAGTGAGAGAGAGAAAAAGACAGATTATTCAATGATCAGTGGGGCAACGTGGTCAAGCTCTACTTTTTAAACTAAAAATTGCAATGAGAAAGCAATATGAAAAGCCATTAAAATGGTTAATTTATCCATTTGTTCAGTTTCTCCAAGAGTGCATATTAAGCATCTGCAAAGGAGAGTGGTCCAGAAGAGTATGATGACCTTTGCTTACTAGACCTTTACAATAATCTTCAGGGGCAGGGGGACAGGGAGAAAAGCATCTTGATAAAGAAGCTTGGCATTTTTTATTGACAGCAAAAGGGAGAAGTTNGGTCCAGAAGAGTATGATGACCTTTGCTTACTAGACCTTTACAATAATCTTCAGGGGCAGGGGGACAGGGAGAAAAGCATCTTGATAAAGAAGCTTGGCATTTTTTATTGACAGCAAAAGGGAGAAGTTAGATCTTTTAAAGAAGTTGCCATCTAAGAAAATAAGGTATACGTCAATGGAGGCAGCCAGCAGAGTGGGCTATAAGCCAAAACCTGGTAAATCTAGGTAGCTTTGTTGTTCCAGTAAGTCTGTCACCAGATTTCTGTGTGAATGTATAGTAATTATGTCCTTTTCATTGACCACCAGTTCCACCATCTGTAAAGGGAGAGAAATGTACTAAAGACTATCTAAGCTTGGCAGCACTGAACTGTTCTGTAAGCTTTGCATATTTTCCCATCTAACTGTAAAATAGTCTGCTTCTAAATGTTTATTGACCCATTCTTATGGCCTGTGTTTTTTATGGTCCATATTTAGTTTAATCCTCATGTGATCCAAAGACTTCTTTTCTAGTTATGGGAGGTGACAGTGTAGTTGGCGGGATAGGGGTAACTCTGAAACAGATATATTGACACTACGAAAGCATTCAGCACATTCCCAACACACACACACACACACACACACACACACAGAAGACAACAGGAGGTGATTAAGTCATAAGCTTGTACTTTAAATCCCCTACCAGATAAGAAATTCTTTAGCCACTTATTTCTCCGGAATCTTCAACTTTTTCTCCTATCCAAATCAAGAACTTATACAATATGGTTTTCCCAGACTTACATTTTAGCTACAAAAAGATACATTGTCATTCTTTAAGTACAAAGAAAAGAACATAACAAATTACTGTTATTACATGTTACAATAACATGTGATAACAAATTAATCTGACAGGCTAAACTAAAAGATTCTTTTTCTTTTTCCTTTTCTGTAACAAAAGTTGATAGCACTTAATCTGGGAAGGGAGATTCTGAAAAAGGTCCAAAACCTTAAACTCCTACCTTGTACCAACCTCTTCCATAACCTACTGCTTGTTTTCATAGAATTCCATATTTCATCCATTATAAATTTATGCTAGTATCTTTAACTTCCTTCTCCCTGACAATGCTAGGCTCATGTAACCATGTTCTCTCTCTCTCTGCTATAATAGTGAAAGTGAAAGTCACTCAGTCATGCCCAACTCTTTGCGATCCCATGGTCTATTGGGACGGTAGCTATCAGTGTTACCTTACACATGCTAACATTTACATAGCTACTAGATTTCAGGTAATATTCTAAATATAAACATGTCAACACATTTAATATTCAAGACGAGCAAAAGTCGCTCAGTTTTGTCCAACTCTTTGCGACCCCATAGACTACACAGTCCATGGAATTCTCCAGGCCAGGATACTGAAGTGGATAGCCTTTCCCTTCTCCGGGGGATCTTCCCAACCCAGGGATTGAACCCAGATCTCCTGCATTGCAGGCAGATTCTTTACCAACTGAGCCACACGGGGAACCCAGTATACATCCCTCAAATCTTGCTCCAGGAGAAGGAGTGGGAGCCCTCAGCCTTGTCCCTCCAGCAGGGTGGGGGCCTCAGCAGAGAGGGCCTGACTGCCCTCTTTGTGTCTGAACAGATGGACACTGTGCTGGTCTCTTAGCACTTTTATTTGGTTGAAGTTCCAGCAGGTGGGCCATGACCTCCAAGCCTCAGCCTTTCTGGCTAGCTGCTCTCTGTGCTCCCTGTCACCTCCGTGCTCATCCCTTCAAGTGTGGGCACTGAGGCTGCCCTGGGGAGACCCTCCTCCTGTTCTGCAGGTTGGAGACCCTCCTGCCTGCTCCAGGCCGTTTCTGGCATCTGCTGTGGGTCAGTGCATGCCCGCCGGCTCTCTTACACCAGCTCCTTCTCTGTCTCATCTTGTAGGTTTTGGGGTTTGAGGTCACTTCCCTCAAATCTTACATTGTAAAATTTGTCAACTTTTTCTTATAACTCTCAAAATCAGATTAAATTATTAATAAATCCTTGCCTTTAAGATGTTTTTCCTATTTTCTTTTCCTCAATTACTATTTGCATTCTCTCCTGCCAGTCCTCAACTTGTCTGATAGAAACACGCTAATGATGCTGTGAGCTAGAACCAAGAAGGATGGTGAAGCTGGCCAAGGCCCTGGATCACCTGTGCATGCAGTGGATCTTATCTTTTTTCTTTAATACATTTTTTTTATGTGGACCATTTTTAAAGTCTTTATGGAGTTTGTTACAATATTGCTTTTTAATTATTTTTTAAGTTTTGGCTTTTTGGCCATGAGGCATGAGGGATTCTTAGCTCCCTGACCACTGATTAAACCCACACCTCTGCATTGGAGGGTGATATCTTGGGCACTGGAGCGCAAGGGAAGTCACCAGTGGATCTTGTCTTAATCTTTCACTGGAATATGCCCCATGAAGCTGTTTTTTCAGTCTTTATTTATTCCTGTACTCTCAGAACCTACAGGAGTACCCGGTACATAGTAGATGTGCCATGTATATTTGTTCAATGAGTGAATACATAAACGAAGAGACCAAATTAATGTCTTGAACCTTGGGTCTTGAGATCCCAACCCTGTGATCTCCATCAAGCCATAGGGAAGGCATCAGCTGATCCTCACCTCATAAAGCCCTCCGTGGTTTTGGGAAATGTTCTGCCAGCTCCTCTGCCCATTGAATCCAGTTCTGTGCTGCGGGTCCTCTTCTGCCCTGGTAAACAGGCCAAGTCTGTGCCTCTCCCAGGTGTGGTTGGGACCATGGGCATGGCTGGAGGGCAGCCAAGGGCAGCATTACTCTCACCCTGTGCCACCAGTAACTGACACATCCCGCCTCTGCCAAAGCCACAAAGGAAAACTGGAGAGTTACTCTCAGATCAACCTTTCTGTACTTCCCGATTCTTTCAAAGCAATGAGAGACTACAAACTTTTCTCCAGTCTAGAGAGCCTACTAAGCTTAGGATTGCCAGATTTAGCAAATCAAGATATAAGACATCCTGTTAAGTTTGAATTTCAGATAAACAACAAATGATTTTTTTTTTTGGTATAAGTATATCCCATATATTTCATGGATTTCATGATACATACTTAGAAACTAGGAGAAGGAAATGGCAACCCACTCCAGTATTCTTGCCTGGAAAATCTTGTGGACAGAGGACCCTGGTGGGCTGCTGTCCATGGGGTTGCACAGAGTCTGGCATGAATGAGGCAACTTAGCATGCATGCATGCATGCATTGGAGAAAGAAATGGCAACCCACTGCAGTATTCGTGCCTGGAGAATTCCAGGGATGGAGGATCCTGGTAGGCTGCCGTCTATGGGGTCGCACAGAGTTGGACACAGCTGAAGCAACTTAGCAGCAGCAGGAGCAACTTAGAAACTGCTGTTGTTGTTCATCTGAAATTCACATGTAAATGGGCATCTTCTGTAATATCTGGCAACTGTAATTGGGGTCCAACCATGTAAGACCCCCAAATCTATAATGTGGCTCAGTGGTAAAGAACCCACCTGCCAATGAAAAGGACACAGGTTCAATCCCTGGGTCAGGAAGATCTCCTGGAGAAGGAAATGGCAATCCACTCCAGTATTCCTTCCTGAGAAATCCCATGGACAGAGGAGCCTGGTGGGCTGCATCTGTGAGGCTGCATAAGAGTCGGACAGGGCTTATCAATTAAAGGACAATAGCAAACGTAACCTTCATCAGCCAAATCACACTTTAAGGACAAAACAGTCTAAACAATAGATGCGTTCAGATCAAACAGAAATAATTTCAAATTCCTGTTCCACCAAACTGTTTAATATGAACTTGGATAGATTGCATAGCCTCTCTGGACCTCATTCTATCTAAAAATGAATCAAATATTTTTTTTCTTTTTAGGGTAATGGGGGAAATAAGAGGAAACTATGTACAGCTTTTGGTGAAAAGTACTCAAAACGGAGTAACTATGTAGTAGACCTTCTGACAGTCAAGGGAACCCTGAAAACAAATTTATGATTGCAGCATAGGTTCATCTGGATGCACACCCATTCCCCTGGGGCCATGAGGAGTCCTTGACAAACACCAGAGAAGCAATTGCTATCTCCACTTCTTGGGTAATCCTCTGCGTCATTCAAACACTAAAACTTTTCCCCACTTCTGTTCTCAAAATTCCCTCCTAAGCTATCCTTGGATTTCTTTGATACCTCTAACAGTAACCCCAAAGAATTTGAAATTGATTTCTATGCCCGCCTAATTATACTTCCCCCTTTCTCTGGTGAGTTTCTTTTGTATATTTCTTAAGTTACAACTCTAGGCAGGGACTGAGTTCATGTCTAATTCTAAGTGCAGTGCATTCTGTAAAAGAATTCTCCTCGGAAAGTTATATAACAGTGCCTGGCTAATCTCTGGATCCTTGTGGCACTCAAGATTTGCCCTATGAATAACTCTTTTTACATTTATTGTGCATTTCAGGTACAGTATTTCATTTCTGAGTGTGTAGGACTGTCCACCAATCGCTAGGGTGTTTTTGTCATTGACTTACCCTCCAATTTTCCCTGTAAAACCCTTGGGAGGAGCAGAATAAATATGACCCTGTCCTGCCTTGGAAGTCAGTCCTGTCCGCCACAGGTATCACCTATGGCTGAATTTATCCTGACCATGTTTTCCTAGGAACTCCAAGGATCTCCATGGAGCTGAATAAACTTGAATCCAGTATCAGACAGGATTTTAGCTACAAGCAGACGTTTCACATTTCTGCCTCCAAAGGGTCAAGTAATTCATTCCTTTGGGAGGCAGAATGTTTTTCTGTTTTTAAAACAATGTTAGCCCTTCCCCTTTTGAAGGTTACAAAGTGTTCTCCTGGAGAGAGAAGTATATGCAGCAATGTAAGATTTCAAGGCATAGTTTTGCATTGAGCTTGGCATTGCCTTAGACCCAAGGCAGCAGAACTCAGTTGTAGGAAGCAAAAGGGTGATGCTCCATAAACTCCAGCTAAATAAGGGCAGTTTCTGAAGATTCTTGAGTCAGGCTATTGGATGCTATGATTATCATCCTAGACTTCTTCTTCCTTTTTCTTAGCAAAGATATGATCAGATAACCGATTCTGTTGTTGATGGCCAAGGATGGGGAGAAGACAGGCAGAGGACCCATCTCCTCCACCAATGCCTTTGGACCCAGAGATGTCCCCCAGGGTCCTGCTGAGGCAAAGAAAATCACATAATTCAGAGAGTCAAAGAAGACCCAAACCAAAGCCATGAAAAAACAAAAACAAAAATCCAGCAAGTACGTTGCTTCAGCTAGGAACAAACAGACACTTTCACCTTGGAGGGAGACGATTGGGCGCACCCTCCTTGCACTGTGGTCGTTCCCCAGCTGACTCTGGGCTCTTCACCTTCATCCTCTCACTCCCCTGTCAGCCTCTTGATGGCTGGACCAAGTTTCCAGACACATCCTGGGAGTAAAGGATTGTTTGCTCTTGTGGTCATCGAGTGCCCCAGATCCCTCCTTTTCCAGAAAACTGTTTGCTACAGAGCCGCCAAAAAGGGAGGGTGAGTTTGGGGTTAGTAATCAAGGTTTGCAGTGACCTTGTAAAAATGAAGTTTCACTTACTAGCTTGTCACATAAGGAAGTTTTGATGTGTTTCCTTCATGTTTTCACCCATTTCCATCCCCAATCCTAGTCCAGACCCACAGGTTCAGTGTGTTCTTTTCTTCTATTTCTTGGTTTTAGAGCCAGATTGAACCCCCAAACTCCCACAAACGCCTTTTGATTACATCCTGCTTAAACTCTCCAGAAGTTGAGAAATACTCACAGAGTTAAGTGTTTCTCTTATAAGCTGTCCAGCTGCCTTCTTCAGAGTAGATGAATAAAGGATCTTTGCATCCTGATTTATCTCTCTGTAATACCCTCATGCTACCTAATCACATCGTCATAGGCTTAAGAGCATCAGCCTAGGTGCAAAGAAGTTGGAAGAATGTGGGGTGAGACTGGAGCAGGCTTTACTGATAATCGGATGCTCTTACAAACTGACTTGGGCTCTCTCCTATCCACAAACAAGTATTGAATTCATAAACACACACAAAGTGTTGATTTACAAGGGGGAGATTTGCAGATTATAATTCAACACCTTCTTTCCTACTCCATTGCTATCTTTAGTTTTCACCTCCCCCCCATCCTTCCCTTTCTTTGACAAACACACACACTCACACATACTGTTCTCACTCTCTTCTCTCTCTCTCTCTTTCTCTCTCTCTCTCTCTCTCTCTCACACACACACACACACCATCATCACGTAATTCTTACACTGCAAACTGCTTCACTGAGAACTGATTATGTGAACCATGACAATGAAAAATACCAACATCTCTCCCTAAATGATGTTATATTAATTTTTCTCTGAAAGATGAAACCACAAATCAGGAATAACCTAAGGTTATTGTTAAGTTATGTAACTGAGAAGGAGCCCAAGCTATGGCTGGGAACTCTTAACTTATAACTCTATATTTGAGAATTGATTACTGGATCTTTTACACCCAAAGGGTCTAGGCTATAATCCCACTCAGTGTAACACTTGACTTCAGACTTATTGCATCAAGCAACTGGTATGAATTTATACATCACTTTGTACAGTTTTGAAATGTCCTTAACTCTGATGTCTGGAGAAGGAAATGGCAACCCACTCCAGTCTTCTTGCCTGGAAAATCCCATGGATGGAGAAAACCAGCAGGTCCCAGTCCATGGGGTCACAAAGAGTCGGACACAGCTGAGTGACTAACAGACACAGTACCTCATATGTCAGCACCATTAAGCTCTTTTGACAAATTTGTCATAGGGAAATAAAATGATTTATTCAAGACTGCACATATAAAAAATAAAAATATTGAGAATTGGACCATAAAGAAGGCTGAGCACCAAAGAATTGATGCTTTCAAACTGTGGTGCTGAAGAACACTCCTGAGAGTCTCTTGGACTGCAAAAAGATCAAACCAATCAATCAAAAAGGAAATAAATTCTGAATATTTGTTGGAAGGACTGCTGTTGAAGCTGAAGCTTCAATACTTTGGCCAGTGACCCTGATGGTAAAGATTGAAGGCAGGAGGAGAAGGGGACAACATAGGATGAGATGACTGGATGGCATCACCGACTCAGTAGACATGAGTTTGTGCAAACTCTGGGAGATAGTGAAGGACAAGGAAGCCTGTTGTACTGCAGCCCGACTCTGTGACCCATGGACTGTAGCCCACCAGGCTCCTCTGTCCATGGATTCTCCAGGGAAAAATACTGCCGTGGGTTGCCATTTCCTTCTCCAGGAGATCTTCCAGACCAGGGATCAAACCCAGGTCTCCAGCATTGCAGGCAGATTCTTTACCTACTGAGCCACCAGTGAAGACCATGGTGTCTCAAAGAGTCAGACATGACTGAGCATCTGAACAACAACGATGATCTATACTTGAAACTAATATGGTATTTTAGGTCAATTATACATCAATAAAAAAATAAAATATTTTTAAAGGCTGCATATAAAGTTAGAAGGGGAGCCAGGAGTAAGACCCAACCCTGCAAGTATCTTGCATATTCAGCTACCTTTCTACTATATGAATACAAAGTGAACCTGGACCAAGATTCCTTGCTCTGGTCACTCTTACACGTTGCTGGAAAACTGCAATGTGCTTCTCTAAATTGTCACTTGTAAGAAAAGTGTACCCTGTAAGATTATACAGAAAGAAGGTCAATTTATCCTTTCTAGGCAAGAAAAGATTCTTAACCTGCCCTCCCAAGCAGATTACCTGGGCAGCTAACCAGCTTAAGGGTTCTTTTCAATAAGCTTTCCCTTGGTAGCTACGAAAATCAGAGGAGTTTTGATGGCAGCAAGCACCTCACAAAGGCGGCAGGGTGTTTTGTCTCTGGATGGGTCCTTCCACTCCCTTCTTTGTCTCCATCATTGTTGTTGTTCAGTTGCTCAGTTGTGTCTGACCTTTTGGGACCCCATGGACTGCAGCACACCAGACTTCCCCATCCTTCCCTGTCTCCATTATTACTCCCATCTTTCTCTCTATCAGACCCATGGATGTTTTGATACTTCTCTGCTGAACCCTCCCACCATCTCTTTGGTGAAGGACAGAGGATTTCTCATCAGAAACAGTGGGGACTGGAAGTAAGTGGCACATTTTTCGCATCCTGAGAGAAAAAAAAAATGTCAACTTTTGAATTCTATTATCAAGTGAACTGATCCTTCAGGAATGAAGGAGAAATAAAGACATCCTCAGAAAAAGCAAGATTAGGAGAATCTATCACCTAAGTACCTGATAAGAATAATAAAGGAAGTTCTTAAAACAGGAAAAAAAAAAAAAAAGACAGAAGGAAATGTTGAATATCTAAAAACAAACAGCAGTGAAAAAATCATGGGATTTGAGGTGGAGTGTGAAAGACAGGGAATTCAGTCACCCTCAAGAAGCTTGTATGGAGAATGACACTCACATTCCAGATTTCCCTGGTTAAAACTCTGCACTTCTACTGCAGAGGGCATAAGTTCCATCCCTGGCCAGGGAAGTTCCCTGTGCTGCGTGATGCAACCAAAAAAAACTGTTTTTAATTAAAAGAAAAACACTGACATTCTAAAGATCTGGTCACCATGTACTTTCAGGAAGTGCCCCCACGTTTTCCTGCTCCAAGTGGATGCTCTTCCCACCACTGTCTCTACTACTGTTGCTACCACTGAGTCTTAGAGGATGGGAATAGACTGGGCAGTCAGTCAGCATGCTCTGCCTTGGTTGGACAGAGTTCTCCTACCATGTCACTTCACTGGTCATTGCCTTGCCTAGTGTGGCATACTTTTGGTCAGTTATCTGTCTCTGATCTTACCAATCAGGTAAGAGGGTCACACAACCTTGTTTAAAGCTGTTTCATCTTGTTTAAGATGATCAATGGCCAAGTAATTTCCTGGAAGAAGCTGGAGTGTGCCTTGATTTCATAGGCAAAAGAAACAAAGCCGGTGACTTCCCTGGTGCTCCAGTGATTAAGACAACCTGCTTCAAGTGGAGGAGATGTTGGCTTGATCCCTGGTCGGGGAACTAAGATTCTACATGCAACATGTTGTAGCCAAGAAATAAAGGAAGAAAGCCTGTGCAAAAACACTAAAAATTTTTAAAAGAGAGAGAGAGAGGAAGCAAAGCCAGCAGGAAATTTGTTGAGTGAGAATGAAAAGAGAGAACTTATGGATAGATGAAGTGACATAGATGTAATGACATTATTTCATAGATTAAATATTAAGCACATTTTGCCAAGGGAAAGAATCAAAGTCAAAGGCTCTCTGCTGTCTGACTTTATTTATGATATTCTTGGAAAGGTAAAGCTGTAGCATGGGCCAACAAATCAGTGATTCCCAGGAGTTGAGAGGAGGAGCTGACTATAAAGGGAAATGAAAGGAATTTTTGAAAGGTAATGAAATGATATTAGAGGTAGATATACAACTCTGTGCACTTGTCAAAACCTATAGAATTGTATACCACATAGAGTGAGTTTTCCTAAAGCCAGTTTAAACCTAAATATCATAAAACACTTATTTTTTTTAAAAAATCTTTGCTCCATAGTTCTATCATCCTTGGTTCTTGATCTTTTTCAGTGGATGGGGAAGTGTTATTAATTATATACAGGAAAAAAGTTAAAGGGCAGGTACTAAGTCATTAGAATGTGATTAAAATTTTAGCTGTCCTATAAGCTGCTTACACCAATGCTAATCTCTAATCTTTCTTTAGTGTTTCTTAAAATACCAGTGAGTCAGAAGACACACATCAAAGTCACATCTCTTCCCCATTTTGAACCTCCTAGACTGAACTTCCCCTTCTATCCATGCACAGTGGACTCTAGAGAGGAACATTGTAAATGTGAAGGAGGAATGTACAAGGCTGGTCCCTCCTTCCCTTAACACATTCCATGCTTAAGAATTCTCCAGAACAGCATTCTTTTTCTTTTTTTTTTTTTACTTTTTATTTTGTATTGGAGAATAGCCAATTAACAAACAATGGTGTGACAGTTTCCGGTGAACAGATTCAATCATACATATACATGTATTCATTCTCCCCCAAACTCCTCTCCAATCCAGGCTGCCACATAACATTGAGCAGAGTTCCCTGTGCTACACAGTAGGTCCTTGTTGGTTATCCATTTCAAATACAGCAGTGTGTACATGTCCCTTCCAAACTCCCTAACAATTCCTTTCCTGCATCCTTCTCCCTGGCAACCCTAAGTTCGTCCTTTAAGTCTCTGAGTCTCTTAAGTTCATTTGCATCATTTCCTTTTATATTCCACATGTAAGGGATATCATACAATATTTCTCCTTCTCTGACTGACTTACCTCCCTCAGTATGACACTCTCTAGGTCCGTCCATGCAAAATAACACTCTTAATCTTGAAAAAATAACCTCATTAAAAATACAATATTCTCTTTCAGAAAATAGAAGAGTACACTTCTCATCTCATTTTATGAGACCAGTTTTACCCTCATGGATTTTTAAAATTATTCTTAGGTAAGATTCCAAACTATAATGGAAGAATTATAGTTTAACATCTGTATACACTACAAAGCGATCACCACCACTGGTCCAGTTACCATATATCACCATATAGTTGACCCCTTTACCCATACCTTCATGAAACATTTTGACACCAAAATCAAACAAAAACAGTAAAAAGAAAAAATACAGACCAGTATCTCCTGTGAATTTGGATGTAAAAACCCTTAAAATATAACCTTATCTAATACAGTAATATATAAAAATGCTAATACATCAAGACCTAGTGGAGTTTATTCTATATATGCAAGATTTGTTCAATATCCAAAACTCAGTCAACATAAGGCTCTATATCAACAAACTAAAGAGGAAAGATTGTATGATCATATTAACTGATGCAGAAAGCGTTTCACAAAATATAGCATCTATTAATGATAAAAACTCTCAACAAACTAAACATAGAGAGAAACTAATAAAAAGCATCTACAGAAACATCACATTTAGTTGTGAAAGCCTGAATGCTTTCTCTCTAAGATAAGGAACAAGTCAAGAATATCCGCTCTCATCACTCTTACCAACTTGAAACTGAAAGCTCTGATATGCCAGTGCAATCAGGCATAAAATAACAGAAGCCACAAAGATTGGAGACAAAGAGGAAAAAAAAAAAAAGCCTGTTTCTAGTCACAGATGACATGATTAGAAAATCCTAAAGAATCTACATTTTTAAATCTCCTAAAGCTTATAAGTGAGTTTAGCACTGGACTATCTCATCCATTTTCATGGTTTAAACCAGTGTTTCTCACACTTTACAATTTACCTCAGCGTTTGGGGTTTTTTTTTTTTAACAGCTTCCTGTCACCAACCCTAGAGATTCTGATACAGTAAGCCTGAAATCAGACCTAAGGATTTCCATTTCTAACAAATTCCTGGGTGTACTGATCTGCTGATCCTCAAACCATACTTTGGATAACCTGGTTTAAGTTCCTGCCTATAACTTGATGAAATGTAAATCATCAATTTAGGGTTGAAATTCAGTTTTCTATATCTCACTTACAGTCTGAAATCACTTCCTAGAAATGACCCAGTGTCTTTCAGACTTGATGCTCAACATCTGCAAACTCAAGTCTTTTTCTCCCCTAACACCTCTGTTCCTTCCTCTGTGTTCTTTATCTCAACATGTTTTCCTACTGAAGGAAGGTTGCTGCTGCTGCTGCTAAGTCACTTCAGTCGTGTCCGACTCTGTGCGACCCCATAGATGGTTGCTTGGCTCAAATAGCCTGGAGTTAAAACTTCCCTCCGGGTTCCCCCCACCATTCTATGCAAAACAAAGAACTCTCTCCCCAGTTACGCCCAGCTCCCAGCCAGTCCAGCCTCTGGCCGATCTTCAGAATTCCTTGCCCTAGCTGTTGAAGAGATAACTACTCCGAACAACCTTGGAGAAGAACAGACCCCCTTAAGACAGTAGATTTCCACATATATGCCTATATATGCTTACTCTTTTCTTGGGTTAATGCAGCAGCTCACTAATCTGACTGCTGCCCCTTCTCGCCTCATTAAAGCTGATCTGTTCCTGTAAAGTGCCGGTCTCATTCTTTTTCCGTACCTCGCCTTCTCTAACTCCCTTACCCTACACCTACCAAGGACCCAGTCACTCTAGCAAGAAATCCAGAAGTCATCTTTGATTCCTCACTCCTCTTCACCCTCATCCTTCACGTCTCATTAACCAACAAGCCAGGCCAATTTCACTTGTATATTTCTCAAATCTGGCTCTGTCTTACTATGGGCACACTAGTTCAGGCCTAAACTGTCACCAAATGGTTTTTGCTCCCGTCAAATTCATCCGCACAACTATCAGAGTAAACTACAAAGGAAAACATATTCTTTCTTCACTTTCAATGGCTCTGAACCATGGACAGGATCAAAACCCAGCTCCTTGTTTATCCAGCATAAGTTATCGACTGCGATCTGTACCTGCACCTGCCCACATCCAGGCATGCTTCTTCTCCTTGTGGGATGCACATTTTGATGTCCAGCCACCTTGAGCTGCTTTCTTGTAATCCCCTGCACATATCATCTTATTTAAGGATGCTGCATCTTTGCTCATGCTTCCTCTTTCCTCCTAAGGCTTCCCAGATGGCGCTAGTGGTAAGGAACCTACCTACCAATGCAAGAGACACGGGTTCGATCTCAGAGGAGGGGAGATCCCCTGGAGGAGAGCATGGCAACCCACTTCAGTATTCTTTCTTGGAGAATCCCATGGACAAAGCAGCCTGGCAGGCTACAGTCCACAGGGTCTCAAAGAGTCGGACTCGACTAAAGCGACTTTGCACATATACGTGACCTTTTCCTCAAATGCCTTCTCTTCCCGTTCCAACCCTCCCCATGTCAACTACCTACTACTCCTTTGAGACTGAAAGCTCTAGTCACTTCCTCCAAGAAGCCTTCTCTGATATGGTTACTTAGTGCTCTCATAATACCCCAAGTATATTACTTTTCCTAAACTAACAAAAGAGTTTTCCGTTTGTTTATTTGTTTTCCCCCATTACACCTTTGGCAACTAGGACTAGTTGCACAGATGTAGGACTGTGTCTTGTTTATCTCTGTGCCTGTGCACAAATCCTGGCCTGGTGTAGACTGGGAGATCAAGGGTTTGTTGACTTAAGAAATGAGTTTTTATGCCAAGGCTATGAAACCCTGAATAGTGTAGTTTAAAATGTCATATATATAAGAAACAGGAAGAAAAAGGAGGGTTGGTCTCAGTGACCACTCGCATGCTCATCCTTCCCTGAGGCAATATTCTTACCCCAGAAAAGAGATGGAATTGGTGGTAGCATGTAGGTAACTCTAATTTATTTTATTTAATTTCTAAACTTATTTATTTGGCTGTGTCGGGTCTCAGCTGAGGCATGCAAACTCTTTGTTACAGCATGCAAGATCTAGATCCCAGATCAGGGATCAAATGAGGCCCCTGCATTGAGAGAGCGAAATATTAGCCAATGGACCACCAGGGAGGTCCCAATTCTATCTAATTTAGATATACTTCTTGGGACTCCATGGACTGTAGCCCACCAGGCTCCTCTGTGGGATTTCAAAGGCAAAAATACTGGAGTGGGTAGTCATACCATCCTCCAGGGGATCTTCCAAACCCAGGGATGGAACTGTCATCTCTTATGTCTCCTGGATAGGCAGGTGGGTTCTAAAAAATGAACTACAACAAAAGAAGTAAGAAATGGTAATTTCAGGTAGACCCCAGCCCTGGCATTTTAGAAGAATATGAAACTGTCCTCCAACTTACTGAAAGTCCACCATTGTATCATCAAGAAGAGACTCTAGAGGCTTACCTGGTGGTCCAGTGGTTGGGATTCCTCACTTTCATTGTAGGAGGCACAGGTTATATCCCTGGTCTGGGAACTGGGATCCTGCATGCTGTGCAGTATGGCCAAAATAAATAAATAAATAAATAAAACTGTTTTTTAAAAAGAAAGAAAAGAGGTTCTTCATTAGCAACTCAATCCATTTGAGATCATGGACTTCCTTGAAAATTGATGAAAGTTAGGAATGCTCTCCACTCCCACCTCCAGTACATGCACAGAAACACTGCATATATACATATGGATGTCACAGACACTTTTAGGGGTTTCCATATCTTCCAATGTCTGTGCCTACAGTAGCCCATTAGGAATAATTTTGACAACACATTGGGTTTACTAGGNGACATGATCTTAAGCAAGTGATTCACTTATTAAGCCCTCATTTCATAAGGGGGCCTCCCCTTGTGGAGTTTTTACATCAAAGGCAATAATCATAAAACCACCTCCCAGGTCACTTGCCATGGAGAAAGGGTTTTCTGAAGGCTATTTGGATGCTTTCCCATCACATTCCTCCACAGAGGCAGGTAAAGGGTCATCTGGAAACCTGAGGGACAGGCTGGGGAGAGAACCCACCAGGACCCACTGCCCTTTCCTTGTATCCTTGGTGTTCAGTTCAACAGCTGGGCCCTTCTGACTGGACACCACACTTGACTGAAGGACGCAAAGCCAAGGAGATAGTTTGGTATCGAATATGGACACGGACCAGAAAAAGGGAGGGCAGAAGCTGCCCAGAAAACGGAAGGTGCTTCATCCCTCAGGACCCTCCAGCACTGGCCTGACCTTGCTGGGGGCAGCCTATGCTGACAGAAAACACTTGAAATCCAGCATGGACGTCAGAAGCCTCAGTGTAGATGGAAGGGTCCTCCATCCCTTTAAAGCCTCTGTTCACCTGTTCTGAAAACTTAAGCAACTCTCTGGTGCCAACACCTTAATTTCTAATCCGAAGGACACTTCCCATCACTATGTGCCTGCTGCTCTTGGTCTGTTGCTACGCATCCAAGCACTTCAATACATTTGTGGAAGTGGCATAAAAAAAGTATCTTGTGAAGCGTGTGATTCCATGGATCCAGAATTCGGATAGACTCTGCAGGATGGCTTGTCGGCCTCTGCCGGGTCCTAGAATCGTCTGGAGGTTCCTTCACTTCAGATGGCCTTTGGGCTGGCATGTCTGAAGGCTGAACTCAGCTGGGATTGTCAACCAAAGCTTCCACCCATGGCCTAAGACTTCTTACAGCCTGGTAGCCAGGTTCAAGAGGATGTGTTCCAGGAGGAAATTCCAGAGTGTTATATGTATTTCCATTCTTCACACTCAAGTCTGAGAACCTGGTGAGCATGAATCGGGTGCAAGGTCCTGTTGGCCGAGCACTGTGCTTGCTCCATAGCAGGTATGTTTCACCTGTGTTAATGAGTGGGATTCGTCATTGTTGCAGATGACTGGCCTTGGGTGGTCCTGCCAGGTATTAATCAAATGGGAATCATGACTCTGAACACAGGCCTCACCAGGAGGAGTATATGGCGGGGAGAGATGACAGGAGTGTGCCCTGAGCTTAAAGTTCAGTTTGGTTTCCTGCTTTATCTTTGGATTTAGCCAAAGCCTTTGGATTTAGATTTCTGAGCAAGACGTGCAGTTCAGTTCAGGTCAGTCACTCAGTTGTGTCGGACTCTGCGAACCCATGGACTGCAGCGCACCAGGGCTTCCCTGTCCAACACCAACTCCCAGAGCTTGCTCAAACTCATGTCCATGAAGTCAGTGATGCCACCCAACCATCTCATCTTCTGTCATCCCATCATTTTCCTCCTGCCTTCAGTCTTTCCCAGCATCAGAATCTTTTCCAATGAGTCAGTTCTTCACATCAGGTAGGCAAAGTATTGGAGCTTCAGCTTCAGCATCAGTCCTTCCAATGAATATTCAGGACTGATTTCCTATAAGATTGGCTGGTTGGATCTCCTTGCAGTCCAAGGGACTCTCAAGAGTCTTCTCCAACACCACAGTTCAAAAAGCATCCATTCTTTGATGCTCAGGCTTCTTTATGGTTCAACTCTCACATCCTTACATGACTACTGGAAAAACCGTAGCTTTGACTAGACGGACATTTGTCAGCGAAGTAATGTCTCTGCTTTTTAATATGCTGACTAGGCTTGTCACAGCTTTTCTTCCAAGGAGCAACCGTTTTTAATATCATGGCTTCAGTTACCATCAGCAGTGATTTTGGAGCCCAAGAAGAAAAAGTCTCTCACCGTTTCCATTGTTTCCCCATCTATTTGCCATGAAGTGATGGACCAGATGCCATGATCTTAGCTTTCCGAATGTTGAGTTTTAAGCCAGCTTCTTCACGCTCCTCTTTCAATTTCATCAAGAGGCTCTTTAGTTCCTCTTCACTTCTGCCATTAGGGTGGTGCCATAAGGCAAGATGTGCGATCTGCCCAATTTACTTCACCTTGGCTGTAATTTTTAACTAGGCAAGAGGATCTTTATCCAGGTAGTTGGGCCATTCTGGCTCACCTGTCCTCCTTTCCACACCTTTGAAGACATGAAGTGTTCCAAGAAGTGCCAGAGAGGACTCCTGGGGGAGTCAGATCCTGTCCCTTTTAGGGTCGGTGTGCTCCTCACCTTGAACTGTGAGCAGAGTGTCTTTCATTCAGTACTTACTCTGAACCCCATGTTACTGAGTAGGACATATTTCTTGCCCCTCAAGGATCACACAGTTGTGTATGAATGGACGAGGCAGTGTTGTGGGGAAGATAGTTTCAAGGAGAACAGCATGCTGTGAGCATGCCAGCTCTAGACCTGGCCCTGGCGCAGAGCAGGGGTTGGTTAGGGTGAGCCTGCTGGAGTGGAGACACGCAGAGAATGAGAGGAGGAGGAACAGAGATGAAGAGAACAGAAGGCACTTTGGGGAGGAAGCAGCAACTGCAGAGATCCAGAAAGACAATAGAGAATTCCAGAAATATTCAGACCCCAGCCAGTCTTACTCAAAGAGTTCCCTTACTTCTCACCAGCTCCAATTCTAATGCTCGATAAACAACTCCTGAAACTCACTGTAACCCACTGTGGGTTTTGCCTTTATCAGCCTCTCTCATTTTTTAGTCCAGCAGAACAAACTCTGGTGCTTCTCAAGTCTGTGTCTCCCAGGCTACAGCCTTAACAAACCCCAAATAAACACCTTTTTATTTCAATCAGGCATTGGTTTCTAAAATTTTAGTTTACATGCTTCTATCAGGGTCCCATGAATCCCTCTGTTGCAGAGTCTGAAATACAAGAACTTAGTTTCCTCCTCAACCGTGGACACTTAGAAAATTTATTTTCTTTCTTTCTTTTTTTGATTGCTATTGTTATTATTGAAAATGGGAGGGGAGAATTCTTTTTTGCCATTCCCACTTAAAGAAAGCATGTCCCACACACTCCCTCCATCTCTAGCATGTCTCATAAAAATCTCTACATCTTCAAGCTGAATGTGCTAAGAATTTCATCAGTCTCTTTGGGACAAATGCCCACCTCCCTCCATACTAACTATGGACATCAAGGCAATTATCTCACCTAGAGGTTTTTGAGATGATGGGCACTTTCCTGTTTTGGTGACACTTGTTTTCCCATCAGCTTAACTATAACATGGAATCACCATGGAGCTTCTGCAGAGTTGTCCTATGCTCATGAACCAACAGGCAATGATAATAACAATCAAAAAAGAAGAGAAACTTTCATCATTTAATTAGGCAAAGGACACATAAGTAAATATCCAGGGCACTGTGTCAGAAATTCAGACATGTGGATTAGGGCCAGGCTGGCAAAACACTCTGTGAGCCTCAGGAGCAGATGAGGAAATGAAAGAGCCAGGTTCCCTGATATTTGTTAGTGGAGGAACTGTTAACCCTTTCTCAGGTTACATCCCCCTCAATGGCACTTAGCTCATAAAACTGTAGGTATTTGTTTACCACTGACCAGAGGGCCTTCATGACAACTACCGTGTGATTTTCATTCTTGTATCCTTGGTACCCAGTTCAGCACATCTAGCCCCATAGTAAGTGGTCCATCAATGCTTCCTGAATGCCAAAAAAAAAAAAAAAACACCACTTCTATATACTCACAGATTGCGAGTGGGCCCATGTGTTCTTAGCACTCCTTTAGCCATGTCTACCAGATATCAGCTGAGGTTTCCTTCTCTTTGAAAATCTAGAAAATATTTGTTTTTAAAACCTTCCCAAGATTTCTGTGAACCCCTGGAGGGCTTCCTTCTCATCATGTCCTCTGGCTAGACGCTCTGCCTCCACTGAATGAGTTCAAGTCATGAACGAGCTTACCGTCCCACATATTTTCTTGCAGTATCTTGACTCATATGTGGAACTGAGTGCCTTGAGTTTCACAAAAACCTCACCCACACTGGCCCTTTCATCTTTCAAACTTTACAGAAGCTTAAAGAGACAGGGGTGGGGGCGGTCTACAGAGTAATAGCATAAGCTTAATTGTACTGAATATCAGATATTCCAGTTTTTACAAGACATTCTACCATGGTCCAGATTGCTTGGCCAGGTTTTCTTAATCTTCACTTCTCGTTGTCCACTCCCATCTCTGAATTTCTAATGATTCTAAAATTAAGCATGTCCCAATCTGTATTTCTGAAATGACACATGCTTGCCTTTCTCCTTCAGATCTAACTTCTCAGGAAGGGGCCCTGAGAGGGAAGAGGCTTCCATGGGCTGAGAGAGAGGAGTCAGAAGGAAAGCAAAAGTCAGATGCTAGGAAGTACACCTGGGAAGGGTCCTTGTATGGCCACCACCCATGGCCAGGCTCTTAGAGAACACAATGGAATCCCTACCAAGGTCTTGAAATTTGAGCAAAAGGGGAGGATGCAAGATCCCTGCATTTCCCATTGTAGTTCAAGTCTGGAGGAAGCATAGCATAGGTGTCTGTACAAGGACCAAGGTCCCTTCAAGGTTTCTTATGAGCTGGAGATGGAGTGGGGAGAAGGGTGATCTCTCACGCCAGCCAGAGCAGCAGGAAGGAGCAACGGCTCCAGAAAGCCCTGCTGTGTCTGCTGAGGCCACAGAGGAACACAGGAGAAAATGGAGCGTTTCCAGTGTTGCCACAGGATCAGTGGTTAAACTCGGCAGGTCAGTCCGTGGGTTGATGGTTGAGGCCTGGGCGGGATTAGGAGAGTCTCAGCAATTGCTGACAACAGANCTGCTGAGGCCACAGAGGAACACAGGAGAAAATGGAGCGTTTCCAGTGTTGCCACAGGATCAGTGGTTAAACTCGGCAGGTCAGTCCGTGGGTTGATGGTTGAGGCCTGGGCGGGATTAGGAGAGTCTCAGCAATTGCTGACAACAGATGATGAAGACCATTTCCCAAAATTGTAATACCAAAGTGCCGCTGAAGGAAGGGGGAGTGGGTGAAATGCTGAATTGACTGAGATTAAGTCTCTGACTCCTGGGAGAACTCGGATCTTGAGATAGAAGTTCAGTTCAGTTGTAGAAGGAAGTTTACTGTTAACACTTGCATACATCTCTCCTAACACCTTTGGGTAGGATCAGTTCTATCAGGTGTCAGTAAAAATGTTTGTTCTTTGTTAGTGGGTGTTACTACTTCCTCCAAATGGATCAGCATGTTTATTTAGAAATATTTTCCCTGCTATTTTATTATACTGAGTTCATCTCAAGTGATCTCGTTTTGATTGTTGATCTTGTTCATTGTACAATCATATTTCTTCCTTGGAGTAAGGAATGTTGGATTGCAGGCTCATTTTGAATGGAGATTTCATATCAGTTTGTTTATAAAGATTTATTTCTCTCTCCCTCTGCCCCTCCATCTCTGCATAGGAATTTTGAGGTTGCCTCTGTATTGGATGTTGTTGGTACCCTACCCAGAAGCCTTTGCCTACTGCTGCACCCTTCCTTTAGCCGCTGTGAGTGTTAGTTGCGTTATCCCCCAGAAAACTACTCTCTTAATTAATTTATTTATTTATTGGCTGCATAGCATGTCAGGGATCTAACTCCCTGACCAGAGATCGAACCCAGGGCCTGCACTGGAAGTGCAGAGTCTTATCCAGTGGACCAGCCCCCGAGCAAGTCCTACCACAGATCTACTCTTGGCTTAAGTAGGAAGATGCCTCACTGACATGTGGATGCAAAAGGCCAGACTCTTTGCCTCAAAATGGAACTAATTCTGTGGAGCAATTCATGCTCCAGAGCCCCTGGGAAATCAAGCTACTGCAGGCAACTTGTAATGGTTAATTTTATGTGTCAACTTGACTGAGCCACAGACATTTGGTTAAACAGTATTCTGGGTATGTCTGTGAGGATTTCTGGAGGAGATTAATATTTGAATAGAAATATGATTGATTTATGTTGATCTCGTATCTTGTAATTTGCTGAACTCAATAGCCCTAAGAGTTTTCCTTTTTTATGGATTCCTTACAATTTTCTACATAAAAGATCATGTACTTTGCAGAGAGACATAGTTTTACTTCTTCCTTTCCAATCTGGATGCATTTTATTCAGTATTTCTTTTTCTTGCCTTATTTTCCTAACCAGAACCTCCAATATACAATGATGGAAGTGGCAAGAGCAGACATTCTTGTCTTGTTCCTGATTTTAAGGCAAAGACAACTACAATAAGGTATCAGCTCACACTGGTCAGAATGGCCATCATTAAAAAATCTACAAACAATAAATGCTGGAAAGGATGTAAAAATAAAGGGAACCCTCTTCACCTTTGGTGGGAATGTAAACAGATGCAGTCACTATGGAGAACAGTATGGAGATTTCTTTGAAAACTAGGAATAAAACTACCAAATGACCCAGCAATCCTACCACTGGGCATATACCCTAAGAAAACCATAACTGAAAAAGACAGATGTACCCCAATGTTCGTTTACAGCACTATTTACAATAGTCAGGACAGGGAAGCAACCTAGATGTCTTCAACACATGAATGGATAAAGAAGCTGTGGTATATGCATACAATGGAATATTGCTCAGTCATAAAAAGGAACACATTGNTGTATCTTGATACTTTGTTGTTTACCGACTGTGTATCTAGATGCAATGTCTAGAACAGGACCTGGAGGAACTATGTGCTCAAAAAATATTCTTGAAAGAAGAAATATGTCCTCTCTTGAGAGTTCTGTGCTACAAAATTTACTGTCTACTGAGTAAATTAATATTTGCTTCTATTTATAATATGGTCATCCTCTTTGTTTCAAAAGCTCTTTTGTATCTACATCATCCTGAAATTTATAGACTAAATCTGTTTTTTGTTTTCAGCAATTTTATTGTTTTTCTTTTCATATTTCTCTAGATTAATCTCTTTTCTTCCATCAAATGATCACCACTTCCTTGATTACTTTCGTTCCATTGACTAAAGATAAGATTTAGCTGGTGCCATCAATATACAAAATGAAGTAAACAAAATGCATTACATTTCAATGACAACAAAATGTCAGTTTCTCCAAATACGTTTGCGTAACTAATCAGCTCTAAACATATTGGAATGATGTAAATACTGAATGCATGTGTGGTAAGTCACTTCACCCACGTCTGACTCTGTGATACTATGGACCATAGCCCATCAGACTCCTCTATTCAAGGGATTCTCCAGGCCTGTATACTGGAGTGGGTTGCCATGCCCTCCTCCAGGGGATCTTCCCCACCCAGGGATCAAATCCACATCTCTTACATCTCCTGTATTGGTAGGTGGGTTCTTTACCACTAGCACCACCTGGGAAGCCCCAGAATACTGAATATTTAAATATTAATAATAAGCATTTATTATTGGCAGCAGTTGTGGAGATGTCTAATGAAAATGTGGTTTGGGTGCTTTAAAAACTTTCCTCAAATGATTTTTTTTTCCTCAAATGATTTAAATATGGCCTCTGTAACTTGTTCCCATTCAAATTACTTCATGAGCCATTTCCTCAAATAAGGTACAAAGTCAGTTTTAGCACTTGTTAAATTATAACAAGTTCTGACTTAGAAGACTATGAATTAATGAAGTTTTATTTTTTTATCTGCAATCCTTAGGTTTAATCAAAACAGGGCTTTGACTTTTTTCATTTAAAAGAAAAATTAGTGAAAACTACAATACATAACATGTGATGATTTGTGCTGGCATACAAGCCACATCTTGAAATTCTGACCAACAAAACTCTAAAAATCAATTTGAGGACCAATGTTAAGATTTGGGGCCAAATACGTGTAGTTAAAATTCATAATTTTTTAGCACCCCTTAGCAGTATTCACTGCCAGCAAACTTTCGACATATCTGGCTGATAAGGAAGCTGGCAGAGACCCCAAAGGAACAGAAGTTAGTCATACAAAGTAAGGCCTATGAGAATTTTCTGCTACCGGTTTTAGACGACTTGTCTCAGAAGTGTATGCACTGAAATGGCTTGATTTTTAGACGCAGCCACACTATTATTCACAACGCGCACAATGATAGGCTGCAGACCCTTGTCTGAACCCTCAGGCAGCTGCATGTTCACCTGGGTGATCATGCTCTAGCATGCATCATGAATTGTCAAGAGTGCTGTTCAGAGCTGGCTGATCAAGAGATACACAGTGCAAAGGAACAGGATTTGAGACAGCCCAGGGTTTCCTCTTTGAGTAGGTTTAAAAAAAATTTTTTTTTCTCACAACTTCCTTCCTGTTCTAACTGCCAGTGCTCAGAAGTCAGGCTTGAGAGGCAGAGGCACCCAGGACGGAGACGTGGACCACTGACAGTAAGTTGAGATCCCTTTGGGGTAGGGAAGGCTGCAGGTGAGCACAGACAAATGCAAGAAATTTCTAAACCTGGCTACCACCCTGTACAGTTTATTTATTTTAAGAGGGGTTGTTCCTCTTTAAAACGAACCATGATAAGAAAGTTATNTTGAGTCAGTTCTAGTGACGTGAATAAACCTAGGGCCCGTTAAACAGAGTGAAGTAAGTCAGAAAGAAAAAAACAAATATTGCATATTAATGCATACATATGGAACCTAGAAAAATGGTACTGATGAACCTATTTTCAGGGCAGGAATAGAGACCCAGACAGAGAGAAGAGACGTGCGGACACAGCAAGGGCAGGAGAAGGTGGGACAAATAGAGGGCAGCATGGAGATATATACACGACTACGTGTAAAACAGAGAGCCAGTGGGAAGTTGCTGTATGACACGGGGAGTTCAATCCAGTGCTCTGTGACAGCCTAGAGGGGTGGGGAGGGGTGGAGGAGGGAGGGAGGTTCAAGAGGAAGGGGACACATGTATATACCCATGGCTGATTCACGTTGATGTATGGCAGAAACCAACACAATAATGTAAAGCAATTATCCTCCAATTAAAAATAAAGAAAAAATTTTTAAAGGGGACAACATTCAGTCTTTCATCATCAAGTATGATGTTGTGAACATTCTTGTACAAGCCTTTTTAAGAACTAAGATCTTGCACAAATACCTAGATATAGAATTCCTGGATCATAGGGCACATATACATTCAGCTTTACAACTGTCAAGGTACTTTCTAAAGTGGCTTTTGTATCCAACCATCTTTTAAATTTCTCTTGTAACACCCCAGTGAGTTTTGGAAAACAGAAAGGCCCCCAAACTATAGACTTATGTTACACCTTAACTGGAAGTCTTCTCTGTGATAGACTCAATGTGTCTGTAACCGTCAAGAAGCTTTCAAAAGATGATTTTTTATTTTCAGCTTAAATCCAGTCCCTCATAAGCTATTTGTCGACTGTGCAAACCCTCTCAAACTCCTCCTCAGTCGTTCCTCCAAGTGAAGCCCAGCTAGACCACAAAACGCACCACTTGAACCACCATTCACTTTATTTGCATGTAATGTTTTTGTAGCAATGTCATTACAATTAGGAGGAATCCCTCACACCAAGGCAACCATGGAGAGGTGGCTGTACAGTCCAGCGTTGGTGCAGAGCTTTTTCCTGCCTGGCGGGGCTCCAGGCATAGCCTTGGCTTATCTCCTGTGAGATCAAAAGAAAGCAGACATTCTGCAGGTTCCCACAAGTTATCTTGTAACCATCTCATATGCAAACTCTGCTTCCCATCCCACGACTGACATCAGCAACTTCTTCAAAGTACCATCTCTGTAGGCAGGTATCATACCAGGAGGAGCAACCACCTGCTCAGCTCACCTGGGAGCCCTACTTTTTAGATTCTCTCTGCGGTTCATTAGTCAACTTTCCCCAATCACAAGGCCTCCCTCTTTTTATTTTTCTAAAATGAGGAGATCCTGATTGTTTTGGTAGCTTGTGAAAATAAGGTGTGTTTGTTTAAAGAAATAAAGAAGCCTAGAAACCGTAAAGTAGTATAATTATTCCCTCTATAAAAATGAATGAAAGACGTCTTGGTGGTTCGGTGGCTGAGAATCGCCTGCCAAAGCCAAGGCAGGGGACACAGTTTTGATCCCTTGTCCGGGAGGTTCGCAGGCGCCGGGGCAACTGAGCCGGCATCCCAAAGCTGGAGAAAGCCCACGCGCAGCAGCAAAGACCCAGCATAGCCCCAAACAAGTAAATACACATTTTCAAATTGTATAACATTTTTTAATTAAAAATAATTTTAAGAAATGGCTAACATCAATAATATCTCATCAAATCTAGAAAAATGTTAAATGAATAAGAGTTTGGGATTTAAGTTTTAGGTTTATCATTCCAGGTTTTTATAATGCACTTACAGGAATCCCTTGGTAGTCCAGTGGTTAAGACTGGACACTTGCAGTGCCAGGGCCTGCGTTCACAAAAAGCCACATGGCCAAAAAATGAAAAAAAAACAATATATATCATGAACTTCTGTGCATAGTAGCTGTCTCTTATAC